>KK499940.1:30758-94925 GCA_000688715.1 Glossina pallidipes | reverse complement strand
TATCTATCTATCTATCTATCTGTCTCTCTCTCTCTCTCTCTCTCTCTCTCTCTCTCTCTCTCTCTCTCTCTCTCTCTCTATCTCTATCTCTCTCCTGTTTGATGCAGAGTAAATCAGTGCGTATTAGATATAGTGGATGGGTGTTAAACATACATACAGACGGACAACATAAATCTAGGAAATAATTTCATCAAAATAATAACTTGGAAAATTTCTATGTATAGATCGTAAACATATAGCTATACACTTAAGGTGGACAGACGCAAAGACATGCTTAAATTGATGCACATAATGATAACGAACCACTCACAATCGCGTAGCGTACAAACGAATTCGAAACCATCGCTAATAGATGGCGACAATGTGTGAAATTTATGCAAAATTATGAAAATTGAAATGCATACACATATCGACAACAAAATTTTATTGATAATTTATCGAATATTTAATGTATAACGCTTAGTAGTGTTGTACAAAAGTTTAGAAAAGTATGCACATACACGTACGTAGATACATATACATGTATATATATATATATATAATACACTCTAAATAAAATGTCGTCTAATTTGAAAAACTAATAACCGCTGATAAACAATCGAACACATTTTATATACATTTAAGGATAGAATCATAGGGGATATGATTGAGTGAATGAATACAAATCATTCATTTATCAGTTTAGCAAAACACGTATACTAGCGAGGGGATGTGTAAGTGCATTTTTTCAAAACAAACACACATAAATGTTAACTGAATTTCAAAAATTCACTTAAATTATAACATAAACTAGTATCGTCCTCCATAGGCTTGTGATGCAAAATTTGAGCTGTATGTGCGTATGTTTTTTTTTTTTTTGCTTTTCAGTTTAATGAAAATTTTTAATTATAATTTTGAATTATCGATGCGAAATTAATGTTGCGGTTGATTATTTTGTTCTGCATTTCGCTTTCTGTTCATAGATCTCTGCCCCGTATAGCGATGTATGGTGGGTAATGTATGCCTTTTCCTCAATACATTAAATGAAGCTTTAATGTCGTGTTTTTGGTTGATATGAAAAATAATGTATATACATATGTATATATATATATATATATGTATAGGTATATATAAAATAGGAAAAATGTAGCGAATAGTATGACAATAAGAGCAACATTAGCATCAAACATTATATTCAAATTGATCTATCATAATATACGAGGATAATATGATAAATGCTTATCTAGTTCAGGTAGATGGCTAAAAAATCTCAAGTCCTTCAAGGCAGCAAAAATTCTTTATATATCTATCGGATTCTTATACTTCGTAGATGATGAATTAAGGCCTTTGCTAATATTTTATAGTCATCTTGATATTATCAGGATTATAAGGTATAAGGATGAGGAGATAAAAAAGTTCTTAACGTTCAAATACAATTTTCGAAGATTTTAAATTACTTTTATTAAACGAAATTCCCGTCGTTGTGGTCGATGATAATCATTGTGCCATTATGGCGGAGCTTCCAGAATTTCTGCATGAAAAGCTGAATGAAATGATTCTCGTCATGGAGGATGTGATGCGGCGTTGAAATTGAAGTTTCAAAACTGCGAACGACCTTGGAAACTTTTATCACTTTAATGGCTACGATATCGTAAAATTTTGATTCATCTCCAAAAACCCAATTATTGTCCAAACGAATCGTTAGGCGAACAAATAGCACATGCCTTGATGAGACGTAATTTCAAAGCCTATCGAAAAACTTTTCTCTCGATACAAAAATTTATGGAAACGACATATCCATCCAGGCCACAATTATTTGAAAATGCAACGAATCAACGTCAAACAGCAATGCATTGTAAGAAAAACGCGGGTTGAACAAAATGCTTGTTTATCTCACGCATAAAAGTCGTAATTTAGTTACCCTTCATTTATATAAAGAACTGAATGCACTGAACTTCATTTAAACCGATTGTAGCACGTTTAACTAATGGATTTCTTTGCCAAACATTTGCTTAGAATTCGTCCCACTCTTTTCGGTTTTACTAAAGGGCAATAAATCAGGTTAGGCAGCCTCAATTTTCCACTTGCTGTTCCTAACTAATCTTTGGCTGGAAGTATCGCATTTTGAATCGAAACTTGTTAACTGATTTTTAATGACAAAATTAAATAATTTTGATTCGGACGATATGTGGCTATGTGGCATTTCAGATCATGTGATATAACTCTATCCAATTTGTTACTTTGGGATTACGTTGGACCGTAGACTTATTCCAATAACACTCCGTGACCCTCAATGACTATATTCACCACGGTTAGTCGTGTTGTCGATGAGGTGAGCATACCCTCGGTTATAAGCCCCCAATTCTTGGATGGTGGTGGGTATTAAAATCCTTATCGAAAATTAAATTGGGAGAAAGCAAAAGTTTTTTTAAATCTTCAATAAATAATAAGAAAATCTATTGGAAGACTACATTTTTATAGAGAATCTAGTCTCTTAGAAGAGAAAAATGAAAAAATTCCAGTTCAATTTATAAGAAATTAAATTCATTCTTTTGCTAAGTCCCTGCACTTCAAATTCAAGCGGTACGCGAGCTGTAGATATACTCAATGTAAGGCAAACACTTAAAAACCGCAATATTTCGTTCTCTTCTTGTATTGCCCTCGTATATTTGAATATGTCCATATATATATGTATATATATATTACAAACGAGTGATTTTTGAAAAACAGTTTCAAGTACTTTTTGGGAATGAATTCACATTTACGCTGATATGAGTGCACATAAACCATATATATATATATATATATATATATATATATATGTATATAGATATATATAGAAATACTTATAGAGACATAGATACATGTTGTATGATACATAAACAAAAAGGGTTAAGGATAATTATATGTACGTACATACAAAATATATTATTTATTACATATATAGGCAAAAAGACAAATAAAAGAATATATATTCCGTTTTACATATATAGCGAAGGTTAAGTCGACAAGAGCGCTCAAGAAGCATAGAGAGAGGGAGTGGGAAGATGTTGTCTACGAACATATAATAATCCTATTATTGGGATAAATTAAATCTATTTAGGGATTTTGTAAATTGAAAAAAAATTTTTTTTTTATTTTTGATTTGAATGGAAAGTTATTGAAAACTCAATTACTTGTCAATCATATAGCGTAGAGACAAGGAAGGTATCTTCTTAAGGCCTACAATAAATATTTCATTTTCCCGACTCCTCTTACAGTCGCGACTAATCAAATTGGTACGCGGTAATGGTATAACATTTACCGATTACTGGCCTCCATCACAGCCACTAAATTGTAGCCATTCCCACCTATCCCCACTTCACACTACATCCCTTAAATGATTGAAAAGAAAAAAAAAAGAACAAAAAGTTTTTTTTTATACTTTCTGTGAGGCGAACAATTATTTGTTATAAAATTTACTAATTATTTATTATTCTCTCATAACAGGTGAGGCTTCTGGTGGTATTAGCCGTGACGACTTTATCGATAATGTGGCAGCCGGGATATTGGAAAAATTGCCGGTAGCTTTCGAGACTTGGCGTATTAAAAAGCAATTGCAAATGTCTTTAACGCCTACCGGTGTAGTCCTCCTACAAGAATTAGATCGTTTCAATTTATTGGTGATACGTATTAAAAAAACTTTGGAACTTTTAAGAAAGGTAATCAAATGAAAAAAAAAAGAAAGGGGGAATTTTCTTTTTGATTTCCTTCGTTCGTTATACAAACGAAGAAAGAGAAAGAAAGAAGAAACATGAAAGAAGTGGTTACGCTAGGGATGGTGACCAAATGAAATGAAATGAAATCATATAAATGCAAATGCAACGACACACTGATAGTGGTATCCTATAGTGACAACCAGCTCTCTTTCTCTCTCTGTCTCTCTCTCTCTCTCTTTGTATGCATGCATTTTAACAACGTGTTCATGCATGAATATGTATGAAATCGAGTGGTGCTGCTGGTGTTTAGTGTAAGGGTGAAGTTGAAAGTTTGAAAGAAAAAAATTATAAAGAAAAAAACAAAAAATATAAAAAAGAAGAAAATTAAAAATAAAACGAAATGTAATGAGAAAATATTCCGGTTTTCCGTTTTTAATTAAAGTTTTCATATTAAACCTTTTTTATTTTTTTTTTTTAGAATTAAATGCAAGGACAAAAAACCTTAAAAACGGAATCATACATACAAAAATCCTGAGGGATTTGTTAGCATGATTTATTGCCTGGAAATGAGTACAGCAATCGCAGTAACAGCAGCATCACCAACAACAAAAACAACAATGACAAAATTGTTAATAAAACCAAAAAAAAAAAAAAACAAATTTGCTCGCTTGAACGTATCCCTGTCGCATGTGTGCAATGGGCGCAAACGCACACACACACACACGCATCCATTCAATTCATATAAAATATTTAACACTCTTCCCTCTGCCCGCGATCGAACTCTACGCCTCGCCCCGTCACGTACCCTTATAGAATAATGAATTGTTTGTTGTATGTTATAAATTTTTATTTTTTATTTAATTTTTTTATTTTCATGTTTTGCCTACTCAGGCGTATGAGTAACATTAAATCTTTGTTTGGCAAATTTTCAGTATAATTATATGGATTTTCCCCACATTTGTTTACATAAACAAACAAATGTAGGGAAACAAAAGATTAAACATGTCATGACTTGTGTCACTTAAGGGTATCCATGCATATATAAATATATATATATATATATATATATATATACATATACACATGTACGTTTGCGCATATTCTATGCAATTGTTGTTGATTTAGGAGTGTTAGCGTATTAATATACTTCCCAATGAAAGCCAAAGCCAAAGCTAAAGCCAAAGCCGAAGGCGAACCTGAAGCCAAAAAGAAGGCACACTTACGCCCTCTCTAAAAATTTGCAAATTTGTTTTTTTCTATTGTTGTTGTTGTTGTTGTTGTTGTTGTTGTTGTTGATATATTTGTTGTGTTTTTAACCAACTCGGGATGATATAAGTATACACATGTTGAAGCGTGCTATTGAATCACAGCCAACACCACCACCATAGCAGATAAATATCTATGCTTGTCTGCATATTTATATATGTAAGCATATAGATTACAATATTTGAAGGCTTCTTTCTCTATCTGTCTGCCTATCTGTTAGTCCGTCCGTCTATATGTCTGTCGCTAAAATTGCAATTTATGTCACCACAATATTGGATGCATTTGCTAAATGGCAAAAAATGTGAATGTAAAAATTATACTGATTTTCTATATTCCTCTGCTGCTTTTTGTTTTTGTATTTAGACTTTTTGCTCACAATGTTATCATTTTTCTACTGATTATACAGCCCACGGCTTTGTATTCAAGTTTTACAAGTGAATGAATTGTTATTCGTGCGGCCGCTGTTGTTGTTGTTGTTAAAACGGCGCCACAAAGACACTAAATGTCATGTTTGTTATATGTTATGCATGGCAAAATGTAATGTAAATGTTGTAAATATTTTCAGTTCAATTTTTATTGTGTTGGCATTATCAAACAATACTACTACTACTACTACTACCACTACTACCACTCTCTTCTCCTCGTAATAGAGTGTGTGTATGTGCATGTCTAAATTCTTCAATTCAATTTATATATATATATATATATGTTTTGTATGTATGTATGTATAACATCTTTAATTCAATTTGCCTTTGCATTTGCATCTTTTTATCCCTTTTGTTCTTTCATTGTTGCAAACGCTACGGATTAAAACTCATTATTATTATTATTACGGTTGTTGTTTTTGTTGCTGCTGCTATAATTATTTAATGTTTTATTCCACCGTCTTAAGGCGATAGCTGGTGAAATCGGTATGGATACGATATTGGATAATATCGGCAATTCGTTATTTAATGGTTTACTGCCAGCGTATTGGAGTAAATTGGCTCCAGCTACTTGCAAGCAACTCGCCAGCTGGTTGGAACATTTACAGGTAACGAAATATCATTTATATTTCGTATACTGACACGCACACACAAACAGATGCATAAATGCACACGTGCTGACATCTACAAGATATAAGAAATCATTTATTAAACGGATTTGTTTTTTTTTTTTTGCCCCCAACCGACATCATTGCCTTTTGATCATAAATCAATCATCAATCTTTATTGTTACTCATCGCTAGTAATGCATTTTCATATTTCTTCCTTCCTCTGTATAGGTGTATACAGTCGACTCCCCCATAACATGCGTGAATAAAAAACGCATCCGCATAACACGCTACGAAAGGCGCGTTTTATTCGGTTAAAGAAAGGGACAAAAACCTGATATTAATAAATATTTATACATATCTCTCTTTCTCTTTTTATCTATTCTATCGTGCTCGTTACGAGGTGATATGAATGAGGCTCGGTTAAAGAAAAAGAGAGACAGAAAACATGATCATTAGGAGGTTAGGTAAAAGAGGCTCGGTTAAAGAAAGAGACAGAAAACATATATTAATAAATATTTATGCGTATCTCTCGCTCTTTTCATTTATTCAGCCTGGTTCGTATAACACTCGTATAATAGAGTGAAGGAGAGAGACAGAAAACGTATATTAATAAAAAAATCCTCTCTCCCTCTCTCTTATGACAACAAAAACACTTTTTATTCAGTGGTCATAAAATTAGTTGTCGCGCATTGTATTATTTTTCATATATGTGGCAAATGAGTTAATCGCTTTTGACTATGAGAGACTCATGCATTTGACTGATCTGAGTGATTCGTACAACACGAATTCATATAAAAACCGGAACGACCGGTCATTGTGTTATAAAAGTGTCGACTGTATAATCGCGTCTATGTATACGTATATATATTTATTTGCATGTGTGCATATATGCATGTGTGTGTCGCTGTCGAATAAAGTGTTTGTGTGTTTTATGTCATGTTTTTCAATATTACTTTTTGCCTTTTTCTCGTTCCCTTTTCTTTTCTTTTTTTCCCTTTTTTTTTGTTTCTTTGCGTACTTTTAGCAACGTAATACGCAATTCAAATATTGGTCCATGTCAGGTGAACCTTTAGTTATGTGGCTTTCCGGTTTGCATATACCGCAAAGTTATTTAACCGCTTTAATACAGGTATGTGTTATTAATACAAATTTGTAGATCATTAATTATTATATTTATGCAATGGAATTTTAATGGATTTTATACATATGTAAAGACGAAAATTGGTAATAGGGCGTAAAGTAATCGTAGTAGGGAGAACTGCCCTACTAACTCAATTGAGTGAAATTCGATTTTCAACTCGAAGTAAAAGTGGAATATTTTGTTTAGCAGTCGCGTCAGGACGATTTTTTAATAAGCAAAGCGATGTTAGTTGGAGAAGACTGCGTGAATGTGTAGATTCTCCTGATATTCTGCTAACCAGCAGCAGCTTTAACAACTTAACATGATGGTCGTTGCACTTCTTCCAGGTTATGTTAAATGCTGTATGAGTAGTTTTTCTAATATGTTATTGTCCTTCTCTTCGGCTAAGTTTTAATTTCTATCCAAAATCGGGGACTTTAAGAACTGAAAACCTATTATACTATTCGCCACAATTTGGTGCGAAAGTGCACGTGCGTGTAACTCCCAAAATGATTTATGACATCTATTCGCCGTTTACCCGTTTCAATCAATTATTATGTAAATTGGCTTGATACCAGATTTACAGACGTGCGGACTGATCGCGTCATTTTTTTAATATCATCTTCTTATCTTAATTTTTTTGATTGTGACGATTCACAAAATCTGCCCATCTATTTAAGGGGTTTCAGTTAAAAAATAGCGAAGGGGGTGTCTCGTGGAAAAAAAACCGTTGATATGTGCGGTATTTTTCAGACTATAAGGACGCACTTCAAGTTTATAAGATCATTTTTCGGACTAAAATATTTATTTACTGTTAACATAACTCGTGCTAACAATATTCCATTCCTCTTCACCCTCGGTGCTATCGCTCGTCACAATTCGTATTAATTTCATCTGAAGTGTTGTTGTCGTATCTCACGTACCTCAAATTTAGAGACGATTTGTTGAAGAAATATTCGGACTAGAAGGCGCACTCAAAATTTGAGTCCATTTTCCTATGTAAAAAGACGCGTCTTGTATCCCGCAAAATACGGTATATTTCCTGCATTAAATCATTAAACACCAATCTAAAGAAAAGAGATCTGCTTACTTTGGAAAGGATATTTGAAATCACAAATCCCCGTCACGTCAAAGTGTGCCGTAAATCTTATGCTAAGTTCGTTATCTCTTTATCTGCTCGTCAGTCCATGTACTTTTGTATGCTACCTACAGGCCGTAACTTTTGCTATAAAACACAAATTTACATGAACAGAACTCAGACGGACAGACAGTCTTTGGTATAATAAAAGATGGGTCTACCTTAAGCCCATCTGCGTGTTGCATAGATCCGCACTAGCTTAATATACGCTGTACCACAAGTGATGTAAGGTACAAAAGCAAAAGTATAGGTATATATGTGCATATATTTATGTAACGTAAACAGCTTTAGCTAGAAGGGCGTTCGTAATTATTTATTAGAAGTCATGTGATTGCAAAAATAGCGCATATATATGGGCCATGGGTGATGTTAAAAAGTCGCCGCGGCTTTGAGACTCTTTTGTAGCCGGCTATTTCCAAATAATTCCAAACTGTCATGGGTTTGTGCCTCCACTATTTCGCGATAGCTTGCACGCTGGTCTTGCTCCACGAGTTGGGAAATTTTATCGACTTTTTCAGTGACTGCGAGGTGCACCTTTGACATCGACATTTCCCTAATGGAATCGAGCAAATCATATCTGGGTCCTTTGTTTACTCACAGCATTCTTCAGATATCTTATTAATTTTCAAATCAATATAACCTTTTCCACGAGCAAAGAGTTAAAAAACTATCTTCGCAAACAATGTAAGCTGAGATGTCACCTTTTAAGCACACGTTCGTTTGAGACAATCAGATGAGTGTTGCCCGAATATAGGCATCAACTCCATTCCGCTTAAAAAACCGCACAGAGTTTCCAATACGACGTAATCTACACATATGTATATATGTATATGTATACGTGCGTGCGCATGCATGTATATCATTAACTAAGAAAATGAAAACAAGAGAGAAAGAAGTTTGTCATGAAAGCAAATTCTGTTAACTTGGAATAAAAACTTTCTACAATAAAGATCTTTATATGAAGTCCTTTATATGAAATATAGTGATCCCCTATCCGCCTGAGTGGCCGAGTAGGCAAAAGTCTCGACTAGCAATTCAATGGTCGTGGGTTCAAATCTCAAGTGCGGTAGAGTTTTTAATAACAATAATAATAATATTAATAAAAATAAAGCCGAAAGCCTTAGATGCTAGTGCTTTGAAACTTTAGTCTTAGAATTTATTCTCTGGCTAAATTTATATAACAATATAATAATAATAATAATAATAATAATAATAATAGTGATCCTCAATTAATTATATATTTATATATTTTTGTAGATGGCTTGTCGTAAAAACGGTTGGGCACTGGATCGATCCGTTATGTACACTGAAGTTATAAATATCATCGATTGCGATGATATTGAAGAACGACCGCCTACTGTAAGTAAATCATTGCACAAATCATTTATTCAAAATAAAAGAAGAATTCTGCTTGGTTTTCCTCTAGGGATGCTATATTCAGGGTTTATATATAGAAGGTGCTCGTTGGGATATGGACATAATGGAATTGGGACGTTCGCATCCAAAAATATTGGTCGAAGATTTACCGATTTTATCTGTTATACCCATAGAGGCACATCGGGTTAAATTACAAGTAAAACACACATACATACACACAGATTAACCAAATATTTAAAATTTATCTTTCTTTATTTCTCTGCAGAATACGTATCGTTCACCGGTTTATACCACTTCTCTGAGACGTAACGCTATGGGTGTTGGTTTAGTCTTTGAAGCGGACTTGGCAACCACTGAAGATTTAAGTCATTGGGTACTACAAGGCGTTTGTTTAACCTTAAACCGTGATTAATTAAAAATACATTGAATGAATTTTGTTTTTAAATGAATTATGAATGAATTTTTTTTTTTTGCTACTGTGTGTGTGTATAGAAAAAACGAAAAAAATGGAAGGAAAATATTAATAAAAAATCTTTCGAAGCTAAATGAATTTTATTTATTTTTTTTTTTTCAATTTTCAATTATATTAACTGTTATGAGAGAAACAAAAACATTCGCTTAACTGATCGATAAATGATTTTTTTAAACGTGGCGTTAATAGTTCCAGATTTTGTGAATCGTTCGATTCTAAATCGGAATCGATAATCATTTCCTGTATACTAAAAGTATCGCTAAGTTCTGGACATTTTTTATTCATACGTTGTTTACGTTGTTCATTGGGCGGAAAAAATGAAACCTCCTCGCCGTCGTCGCTAAAAAAAAAGAAATTTTTTTTATAATTTTCAATCTTGAAAAACTTCTTCCATCTTATCATTAAAATCTTCCATCGTAATCATTAAAATCTACCTTTCAGTATTGTAATCCACTAAAGGTTTGTGTTGACTCTCGCCCGGTATTGGCAATCGGCTAATCGGTATTAAGGTAGATGACTGAGATTTTCGTTTCTAAATAAGAAGCAGAATATAAGATAAGTTTTGAATTTGATGGAAATATAATATGAAAAAGTCAGGATCCTCTCTCCCTCTCTTCACCATCACGCTGGGCACGTACATTTTCTTCTTGATATTGATTGTAATTTCGTTTAGCTCTTTCCACTTTCAATTCCAGTTTACGTTGCAATATCCGGCAAGTATTTGGGCGATGTATGTGATCTTCAGTGTCGCTGTTGCTGTCACGATGATCTACGATTGACATATCTTTCGAGGCTTTATACATAGTAGTGCATAATTGCGTGTTTTGGCAAATAGAACCCTTGAAGACCACTTCCAAATCCACCATATGCTCGGATGTTTCATTTGTAAGACGTAAATCCGTAGTTGTTGTTAACTTTCATGTATATACATGAGCGGAAAAAGAGGAAAAAGTGAAGATTTAAAAAACAAAATCAAAGAGTTTTGCATGCAAAACGCAAAATTGCTTACCATTTCATTATCTTCGTTTATTAAAGAAGGTTTATCCTCGCTTTCTATTCCACTATCCTCCAGGAAAGGCATTCTCTAAGATGTATATGCTGTGTATATGTTTAGTAATTTAAACAAATTATGCTTCAAAATTTTCTCCTTTTTAACAAAAAGTTATTCTTATTTACATATATATATATATATATATGTATCTTTTTTTTTATTTTTTTTATTTTTTTGCAACACGCATGTGCGTTTATGCAAAACAGCTGTGCCTTGGTGGATTTTCTTATAACCGTTAGAAAAATCAATATTTCTCCCTTGTGGTAATCAGCGTTGCTATGTAAAAGGTTTTCCCGTTAAACTTGGTACTTGAGAAAAGTATTTTTCTTAGTAATTAAAGTACGTTTTTAAATCTGGTTTGGTATTTTAATTAATTGCTAGCGGTATGTTGATAGTATTAGAGTCTTAATCCAATCACTGAGAACATCTCCGCTTTTTAGTCACCGCTTGTGCACTATAATAGACACGCGATGTTTGCTATAGCTTGAGTCGGTAAATGAACGAGAATATATAAACTAGATCCAACTACATACCGAAGAGACGAGACTACTTTCCAAATGTGTGAGACTGTAAAATTCATCGTGAGATGATTTGTTATAAAAACTCGTGATCCAATTAAGTTTATTAAAAAAAAAAACGGAAAAAAAAGACAGATAAAAAAATTATATTTAGCTGTGACCGATTTTCTCTATTTTCAAAATAAAAGTTTTTGTGGGCGGTCTAGATGTCTCTTTTGAAAAGTTTAGGTCACTTCCAAATTTGTTTGCAAGTTTAACGTTGATTGCTTCATCTTTGCGGCCAGGGCAATGTGTATAGCAGACATTACAGAGACTGACAGAAGGACATGCTTAAATCAACTCAGAATTTGACGCTGATTAAGGAAATGTATACCTTGTGTGATCTCTAATGCGTACTTCGCATCAAACACACCCCTTGTCCTTCGGTGATGGTTATAAAAAATAGTATTAGAGCACACACAGGACATTATCTTGACGTATTTTGAAAATTGTTACGTGGAAATTCAATTCTACACGATTTGGTAACTTGGGAAGAACTAGAATATGAAAACAAGCAAAACTACGTCGCATTACCAAATACCCTATACCTTTTAGCTTAATGCAGATATTCATATAACGACTCTTCGTACTAAGGTGTTATATCCGAGCTATTTTTTTAATAGCATTCATGCCCGAGTCAAATGTTATCAAAATATCTTAAAACTTGCACCCTGTAGATTAAACAAAAAGGAATACGAGACAGACAAACGGACATGTAAGCTTAAAAAGTAATTATAAATGGATCGGTACAATAAAAGTTGGGCGTATCTCGAGTTCTTCTGAGTGTTGCATACATCCGCACAAAACTTAATGTATCCCTATATACCTGTCTCTTATACACATCTAGATGTGTATAAGAGACAGGTGGATGCATATGTCGATATGCGATCACAGTACAATTTATTATTGTGGGTTCAGGTCTCAAGTGCGGTAGAATTTTTAATAAAGCCTTAGACGCTAGCGCTTTAAGACTTTAGGCTTATAATTTATTCTCTGGCTAAATTTATAATATTAATAACAATAATAATAATTTATTATTCGCTTTACGTTAAATGTTTTTTAACTAAAAATACCTTTTAGAGAGTTTTGATTTATAAAAGAGAGATTTTTTTTAAATTTCCCTAAATAACCTTTACGGGCTTTCTACTAAGATTATACATTAAAAGTCTACAGCATACTTTTCGGCTAAATCTTAATATTAAGCTGAACGTAACTTTTTAAGCAATGATGAGAGATGGTATTGTACTTTTAATGCGATCCAAAATTTCGATTTCTATGTTTAAGGAAATTGTTAAAAAGGCTTTTCATTGACTGTCTTACTTTCTTAATTATTGTTGGTTAAGATGCTTTTGTTTGATGAGGAACAAACTCAGTGTTTTATAAACATATAAAAAATTCCTTTTAAGCAAAGCAAATTCCTTAATAACAAATAACCCTTTGGAAGAGAGGAAATCTTTTATAAGTGGTAGAAAGCTTAACTACATAAATTTTCTGTAAAGAGATCTCCGCCATAATTGAGGATCAGGAATTGACTTATAACTTCATCATGATGACTTTTAGTTTTCAGATTTTTTTCGCTTAAAATAATGTGTAAAAATAATAAGCACTTTCTGTTTTCCTGTCGTGTATAGATGGCTGAATTTTTTTACCAACTCAACAAGAAGTCAATACGTTGGTGCTGCTAAGATTTACATAATAATGATAAAGTGAGACCAAATTTCCTGAAAAGTGACTATTGCCAACGTACTTCAAACAATCAGATGATCAGTTGTTTATCAGAAGCAAACTCGTCGTATAGTTTTGCGCATTTTATTAAATGCTTTCTCATTTCTGTCAAAGCAAAATAACTGATATCGATTTTATATGGTTTATATTATTTCAGTTCATTTCACTTCATCAAAAATATAATTTTGTTTTCATGATTTTCTTATTGATTGTGGCATGTTGTTTGCTTATAAACAAATAAGATTCAAATTTGCTCGTTATTTTCTCTTTATTTTTTCCAAATCAATTTCGGAAGCGCGAAAATATGGTTAACTGTGGTGCAATTATCCTGCCATTTAACAGAATACAATACGTTGCGTTGCCACCCTTATTGCCATTTAACAGAATGCAATACGTTGGTGCTGCCATTAACAGAATGCAATACATTGGTGCTGCCATTTAACAGAATGCAATACGCTGGTGCTGCCATTTAACAGAATGCAATAAAGGTTTTGTTAAGGAAATGTGGAAGAAACTCACATACGATAAAAATAAAGGAAATTGAGCTGTTGCGCGTTGTGTAATGACAAGTAGATTTTTATAAAACGGCACAAAAGGATTACGATACGAGAAGAATCCAGTATTTCGTAAAGTATTGTAAATATTGGCTGTTCTATTCGCATGCGCGAAATTTTGCGGAGCTAAACAATTCACATTTCCTTACGTGGCTGGTAAGCAGCAAGAACAAAGAAAAATAATCATTGAGAAACACTTTGCTATGGGGCTTTGGGTGCCCTTTGAGTTTGCACAGTTCGAAAGTTCTTAGTAGAAACGTTTGAGAAATTCGTCTGTTTTGGGGAAAATTGAGTGACCTCTGTTGAAACATGAAACGAATAACGGAAAGAAAACAACTAATGACTTGAAATGATAGCGCTCTCGCCCAATAACGTGCTACCAATCATGAAAAACATTTCAAAATAATTTTAGTTATATTTTATTTAGTTGTTTTATATTTTATTTCAATTGTTTTTTTTTTTTTTTTCATTTTTATATATTTATATATAGTTTATTATATTAACGTTGTTGCAAAAAACTGTTTTAATACTTAAACTTTAAACTATTTTGTGTGTAAATCGCAGGCGTTACCATTATTTTATTGACTCGGGCAATAAATAGGAACAAATTATAAATTAATTTTCTAATTGTTACAAAATTAAAATAAAATCATTGCGGAGATTAATTTAAAAAAAAAAAGCATATGTATATATATATATAAATACATATATATACATATCAACATTTAGAAATTTTTTATCAAAAAACATTCTTCTCTTTTTTATTAGCAAACATTTCATTCTGTTTTTTTTATTTTGGTTCATATTCGTTTTAATATAGAGATTCTATCATCATTCTTGATAATTTAATTTTTTCTTTCTGCAATTGAAAATGGCCTGAGAATTTCCAATAATTAATTGCTAAGCAAAACTTCTTAATTTTAAAAACAAATATTCACTTTTATAAAAGAACAAAATCGACAAAAAGAAAAAAAAACATGAAAAGTTGTGCTGAACAATCTCTAGACTCATTTTTAAATTATGCTCTAAGTTTTTTTGTTAAAAATAATATTTAAGTTATCTTTACGGCTAAAATTAAAGTTGTCCTGCTAAAGCACACGATCGACAACAAAATTTGGCATAATATTTATTTTTACAATAACGTCCGGCTACAATCAGTTTACAATTAGCAAAGTGCGCATTGTCGATACAGTCATTGCTGAGTGGAATTGTTGCTACAAAAAAAAAAAAGGAAGAAAAAGATTTTTTTTTTATCGTTTATCGTGAGAGAATTTCAGAAATACCAAATACAACTTACATTCAATTGTAACAGTTTCCTCACTTATACTGTAA
Organism: Glossina pallidipes; assembly: GCA_000688715.1. Lineage (NCBI taxonomy): Eukaryota > Metazoa > Arthropoda > Insecta > Diptera > Glossinidae > Glossina > Glossina pallidipes. The sequence goes on along the minus strand of KK499940.1, from coordinate 79,620 downwards.
CTAACATTGTTTGCTGCTTTGCAACCATATTTACCGGAATCGCCCGCATTTGCGTTACTAATGATCAGGCGATAAGGTTCACCTAAATAAAATATGCGAATATTTTAACGTGTTATCCGATGCTCGTTTAAGTAAGCTTTGCTAATACGTACTCTGTGTTGTTTGTATGCGTTCGGTGGATACTATGGGCAAATCATCTTTAATCCACGTCACATTAGGCTTAGGGTAACCTTGGACTGCACAGCCAATTGTTATAGTTGAACCAGGAGTATAACTATTATTCGGATCCATACCAATTACAGCATTGGCTCGCACTTTTGTAAACGTAAGCAAGAAAAATGAAACGATAAGATCAAATATATTAGAAATGCTTTCTCTCGAAAAAGGGATAAAATTTCCACATTACTCTATATAAAGTAACCGCATGCTACCAAGCAAACACATGCCCGAAATACTTACCTGGTGGTGTAATTGGCTCGTAAACGGCCGGCGGTGGTACAGCTACTGGCCGAGCAGGACGATATGGATAGGAAGGGCGTTGTGTAGTTGGCGCTTGGGCCGGATCAATAATATATTGTAGATATTGTGCTTCATCATTACTGATGGCTCGCGCTGGTCCAAATGCTTTCAAGGTTATTTTAATAGAGGCCGGTCTGGTACTGACACGGTTCCATACATGGCATGTATATGGACCCAAATCGGACAGTTGTACCGAATGGAAACGTAACGAGTAGTCGCGTGTAAATTCGTAACGTTGATGTACTAGAGGCAAACGTTCGCGATTACGCCACCAATAAACCATGGGAGCTGGATGTCCACCAGCAGGGCATCGTACCACAGCCGGTCTATTTAAGGTAACAATTTGTGTAGCATTCTTATTACCGTAAACATAAGCAGGCATATTAACGGGCTCTGATTAGAGCATGTTTACAAATAGAGGGTGACATATACAAGCACATCGATAATAATAGCAACAACAACAACGGTTAGGATTCAAGCACAAGCATGAACATGCATTTATAATAAAGTAATGATAGAAAGAGAAAAGAAAAAAGTAAATCCAATTGAAATTTCCTAATGGCTTCATGTGTCATCTGCACTAGCGCCAGAACGACTATAACCAAAACTATTGCAAATATGATAGGAAAATGTAAACCCTTTACCATATTAGAAATATTTATGCCCTCATTTCCTTAAAGATATATTAACTCTTCAGTTAACATCCATGGCCTGCATATTCTCACAGCTCACTAATTTTTCTAATGCTTTCTAGAAGAGACACATAATTAACTCCGACAAGAAAAATTCTTGTCATCTATTTGGACTTTGATAGAGCGATCCTAGGATTTGTCGAAATGCCTTTAGTGAGCAGTGTTCAACTGCCAAACTTTGTCACTTGTATCTTCTAAGCTTTATCTGTAAATGGCTTTAATTAGTAAACAAGACGAAGTTTTGACTATACTTAAGTTCAAAGCTCCATTCGATAGGTATCAACGCTTTAACCCTATGATTCTCTACGTTATTGATTTTGTAAAACTGACACAAACTGACGATTTGCCCACAGTTCTGAGGTATCTTTAGAAGCAAATGTCTGGTAAAGGAAACGTAATCCAAATCTGTTACATTATTTTCTTTTGTTTTCTTAGAAATAAAAAATAAGTAAATACAGAACGATCTCTTTTGTGGTGCAGACCAATTTAGACGTTCTTACTAATGTTAGTGTAAAACATAACGAAAAGTAAGCCTTAACCTCAAATTACAGAATGAAAAATGACGTGGAAACCAACCTGTTACTTGCAGATCAATTTCACGACGAACCGGATCACCCAATCCGTTACTAGCTACGCATACGTAAGAACCGCTATCTGTTTGTCGGACTTGTACAATAGTCAAATCACCAGTCGATGTTAGAACATAACGTCCATGATGAGTATCAATCTACGATAAAGTATAAAAATGACAAATGTAATTTAAATGTAATTTAAAGTAATATTTTCGACAACAATTTCCTAACCAACCAAAATATTATTGAGGAACCAAGTAACATTTGGAGCCGGATTTCCCAATGCAAAGCAGCGTAAAACAGCAATACCACCCACGGGAGTTTTAACATCCAGCTCTTGTTTGTTTTTGGGCTCCAAGGAGACCTTAACTTCCCCTGGGTAAATAACGGCGGGAGTAGCAGTAGTGGGAAAGGGAGTTGTCCGTACAGTGGGCGGCGTAGGACGTACGCACACAAAACTGCAACCATTAGCACAGCATTTATTATCTGCTCGACAGTCGGCATCATCATAGCATTCACGTGAACAACTGCCACCAGTTGCGGTGAGTATTGGACATTCTCCAGATTTTGTTATTGCCCTACAAACAGGCAAAAATTGGCCAGATCGAGATGCTGAAATTTCAATAGCACACTTTTGACCTTCAGGACAAGGATGCTCTGCACAAGGGTTTACGCATTCGCAGCGGTGGCATTGATCATCGACAGCGACGCGGCGCAGGCCATATGGACATCTCAAAGTATGACATTCAGCATCATATTCTTCGCAGGGTGTTGGGAAAACTTCGTTCGTTGCTTCGTGTTCGGTTGCAGAAGGCGGAGGAGGTGCTAACTCTCCTAAACCCAAGAAAAGAAGAAAAAAAATCAGAGAAAACCGTTAATGCCTTTTATGTAAAAAAATATGTATAGCTACTTTAAGCTTTAAGCTTTCTGGAGCCAACAAAAAGAGAATTTTAATTATATAACAATATATAGAAACGTGCATTCAACAACTTTTATGGTGCATATGATGTAAAGTGCTTTAAAGTGTTTGTGTGCATATGATTAAAATGCTGGATATATGAGGAAAAATGAGGTGTGCAATGTGAACGACAGTGCTGGATTTATTTAATTTCTTGAAATCATAAAAGCTTTCGGCTCTCGGACTGGGCTTACTTGCACAGAAATCATAACAAGACTCAAAAGTACGGAAATTATTTTGATTGCCCGCGCAACCTGAATATATGAAGGCCACGCAAGTGCCACGTGCATCGTCATAATACCAACGTCGCTCGTTAACCGATGATCCCAGGCAACGACCAATGTCCACATTCTGTTTGCAGATATCTGAACTCAACATAGAAGGGCGCAGGTATGAATGAGGTCAGTTGTGAATAGAATTTACTAATTTACCTTTATGAGCTGTAGGAGAAGTAGGTTCTTGACCCATGATACACACCGATTCGCATTCGGCGCGATCCTCAAAACGGTTTCCCGTGCCTTGGCAACCGCCGTAAGTGAACGGTTCACAAGTACGTGTAATCTTATTGAAATAATATCGCGTCTGCCACTGACGGCAAGGGCCAGTCATAACATCCTCATTACAGACGTCTAAGCAAAACTTCCTTTATTAACATCCTAACAGTTCACTATAATAAAAGTACAAACAAAATAATAACCTTACCCACACCCTTAAAGTCGCCACATTGCCGTTCGCACTGTTCCCTGGTTTGGAAACGGTTACCATTGCCGCCACAACCGGTATATGTAAAAGCTACACAAGTCATTGTTTCGCTGTCGTAGTACCAAGCGGTGGTTTGATTGTCACATTCACCTGCCTCAAGAGGTAAATCACAAACTGAATACACCTATAAAAGACATACAATAATCTACGATATTGATTCATAAGTTTCTCTAATACTTACGGGAGCTGGTGGCCGCTCACCACAGAAATCGTTGCATTCTTGCTCAGTTTTGAAATTATTACGATTTGGCCGACAGCCGGAAAATTCGAATTCAAGGCATTTTCTACTTTGCGAATCAAAGTGCCATCTAATCATGCTATCGTTACAATTACCACGTAATGGCGGCAAACTGCAGGTCGGTTGAGCAGGGAAACATTCTGATTCACATTCATCTTCACTGGCGAAATTATTGGCATTGCCTTCGCATTCAGTGTAGGTAAATTCTTCACAAACTCCATCACCACTATTGTAGTACCAACGGGTTTGATAACCAAGACAATTCCCAGAAGCAGCTGGTAAGAAACATTTGGAGGATTCCTGCGAAGTTTCGCCACTATATTCACGTTCCGATGAGGGTGAAATACAACGTTGTTGGCATTCCACTTCATTAGTGAAGCGATTGTCATTGCCGCCACAGCCGCCGTAATAAAACTGGCGACATATGCCTTGGTCGTAATCATAATACCAAACTAAAGTATAATTTGCACAATCACCGACTTCGGGGTTCTGTTCACAAACATCTCCTGATGGTGGTGGTCGGTCTGGTTGAGATTGAGGTGGTATTACGGGAGTTTTAGGTTCAATAACAGGTGGCTCTTGGCACCGCTGTTTACATGCATCTTCAGTTATAAACTTGTTCTCGTTACCACCGCAACCACCATAATAAAATTGACGGCAACGTTGATCGTTGACATCATAATACCACATGGGTTCAAAATTCCTGCAATCACCAACCTCGGCAGCAATTTCACATACATTTTTGGCTAAATTTTAAACAGAAACCTATATATAATCTCATTCCCATTATTCATTAAGTGTAGTTGCAACGCTACGATTTCAATTTTGAAAATCTTACCAACATCTTTAGGACAATGATCCTCGCAAGATTGCAATGAAGGAAAGTTATTTTTATTGCCACCACAACCAGTATAGTAGAAAGGCATGCATTTCTTGTCAGTTTCAGAATAATACCAACGCGGTCGCTTTTCACTACAATCCCCTGTTTGCTTGGGAAGCGAGCAATAATCTAGATATATGTAAGTGTTACGTATGTGTCGATGGATGGGATTCATAAGCAAGCAATGAACAGCAAGCAAGAAATATCAATCGTATAAATATTAGGAAAAATTTTTCGTGCATTCCCAATTGTATAAAAAAAAAGAAAATTTGATTCATTATACTATCACCAACTAAAAAAGCTTTATCAATATCATCATTAACAAACCATTACCCTGAGACTAGCAAATCAATACTATACAAGCATATAGGTAATTGTGTCGAGCATTATAATAACAAAATATAATATACAAACCTTTATGAATTCCTGGCTGACGGCAATGATAGCTGCAAGCATGTTCCGTAGGATAATTGTTTTTATTGCCTTTACAGCCCCCGTAGGTAAATGGTCGACAAACATCTGTCTGATTATCATAGTACCAACGTTCAAAGTTACCTTCACAAGGTCCTTCATCCACGGGTTGTTCGCAAGGAGCTATAAAATATTCATCATAATATAAATTCCTTTTTGCTCTGGATTCTACTTAAATTTCTACTTACGAAGGCTTTCGCTAACGGCGCACAAAGTCTGGCATTCTTCTTTGCTATCAAAACGATTGTTTGTACCATAACATCCTCCATAGTTAAATTCTTCACAACGTTCAAGGTCTGCATTGAAATACCATTTTTTATTGTAACCCGTGCACGGCCCTGAACTCTTAGGCAAGAAACAAGCTTCCTTCCCGGTATAATCTTGGCAAATTTGTTTGCAATCGTCCTCAGTGTCGAAACGATTCCCATTTCCATCACAACCGCCGTACCAGAATCTGGCGCAAGCACCGTAAGAAGTGTCAAAGAAATATTTAATAGTATAATTAGTGCAAGGCCCACTCTCTTTAGACAAGCCACAAGATTTTTGCGCTGGTTCTTTGACATTCTCACATCCCTCGAATTTTCCGCCTTGGGCAGATGTAATACCGTCAGGGCAGCAGCCAAACTTACTTTCCACACAAGAGCAACCCTCATTGTTGGGTCCTTTAGCTGGAGTTTTTTCATCCGGACAACATTTAAATTCAGTCTGTGAACAATGGCAGCCATAGTGATGTGGTCCTTGGGCGATTGTAATGCCGTCGGGACAACAGCCAAATTGAAGAGTATGACACGCACAGCCTTCGAACTTTGGTCCCCTAGCTGCTGTAAGCTTGTTTGGGCAACAACCGAATTGAGTCAGTTCACAACTACAACCCTCATAGTTTGGACCTCGCGCCGAAGTTTGATTGTCATGACAGCAACCGTAGGGTGAATACTGACATTCGCAATTCTCAAAGTTAGGACCATGTGCGCTGTTAATATTGTCAGGACAACAGCCGTACATAGAAGCTAAGCAGCATCCTTCGCCCAGAGAACCATGAGCCGGTGTCTCGTTATCAGGACAGCAACCGAATGGCGCATAAGTGCACTGTGGACAACCTTCATTGTTCGGACCTGAAGCCGAAGTTCGACCATCTCTGCAACATCCATATAAAGACTGCCTGCAATCTCCTTTGTCACAACCAGCAAAGTTTTCACCAGTAGCATTCGTTTGACCATCAGGGCAGCACCCGAATTCATTAAACGAACAAGAAGGTACAACAGCTGGATGCATCTCTCCATCAGTCGTCTCAGTAATTTCAGAACTGGCCAAATCCGTAACATCGGTAGAAGGTTCTTCACTGGCCATTTCTTCAGTAATTGGTTCTTCGGTTGTTGTTGTGGGCGGTAGCGTAGTTGGTTCTGGACATCCTTCATTATCCTCACCTTCGGCTGGTGTAAATTTATCGGGACAGCAACCGAACAATGTCTCAGCACATTGCGATTTCGGACAACCTTCAAAGTTTTTACCTTCAGCAGGCGACACACCATCGTGACAGCAGCCAAACTCAGCTTCGTTGCAAGTTTTAGGAATGGGGCATCCCTCATCAAACGGTCCTTTTGCCTTTGTTTTATGATCGGGACAGCAGCCGTATGGGCTCTTTTCACAAGTCTTCGGCTTACATTTTTTAGGCTTAGCCGGTTTTGTGACAATCGCTTCCAAAGTGTAAGCTGTACTTTTTTCAAGCTCCTCCTCGGTACTCCATATGTCAACAGTACTGGACTCAGAAGCCGAAGTGGAACTAACGGTATATTCAACTTCAGTAGAAGCTTCTGTAGTCGAAGAATCTGAAATTATACTGCTGTAATCAGTAGTGTCACTTTCAGTAGAACTGACTTCTGTTGTTTCCATACTTTCAGTAGTGCCCTCGCTTGTAGAAGATGCTTCCGTTGTAAAGTCTGAAATGGTCGAAGAATCAGTAGATTCAGTTGAGACAAACGAGTCTGTGGACGATATTTCAACGCTTGGCACTGACGAATCTGTGGAGTCTGTTAGATCTGAGCTCTCTGTAGTTATATCTGTTGTTTCCGTGAAAGATTTAGTTGTGCTATCCCCCGTTGTGGAAGCTTCCGAGGTAAGTTCTGTAGATAATGAACTGTCTGTAGAAGCAGCGAGCTCCGTAGAGGATTCCGTTGCTACGTCAGTAGAGCTGCTGGCATCCGTTGACTCTGGACTAATACTTGTTTCAGTTGAAGACTCTGAAGTAAACTCTGTAGACGATGAGTCAATAGAACTTTCAGTGGTTGGCCCGGTAGAAAATTCTGATGTCGATTCTGTCGATGGCGAAGATTCTGAAAATACCGAAGAGTCTGTAGACACTAAAGAGTCTGTAGATATCGAAGAGTCTGTGGACAATGAAGAGTCTGTAGATACCGAAGAGTCTGTAGACACCGAAGAGTCTGTAGATACTGAAGGTTCTGTAGACGCCGAAGAGTCTGTAGATATCGAAGATTCTGTTGAAGCTTCCGTAGTGGATTCCGTAGATAATGTTGAATCTGTAGAAGTAGATTCAGTGGACTCAGTCGAGCTCTCCGGCGTAGATTCGGTAGAGTCAGTGGAATATTCGGATGTCGATTCAGTAGAGGTTGATGATTCTGTCGTCGTTTCTGTTGAATCTGTAGATGACTCAGACCTTGCTTCAGTGGAGAGCGAACTTTCTGTTGAAATGTCTGTTGAACCATCTGTTGAACTTTCTGTGTACGCTTCTGTTGATTTAGTTAAGTCTGTAGACGACTCTGAGAATTCGCTAGAGGTTTCTGGCGTAGTCGAAATTTCTAAAGTTGATTCAGGCAAAGTCGTTCTGTCTGTTGAGTATTCGGAAGTTCCATCAGTTGAAGCAGAAACGTCAGTAGAAGAGCCTGAAGTCAAATCCGTTGTTTCTAAACTTTCCGTCGAACATAGTGTAGCTGATTCTGTTGAAGCTGATAAGTCGGTTGAGTATTCTGCAGTAGTATCAGTGGCCATTGTGCCGCCAGTGGAAGAGCCTATGTCTGTAGAGTTGTCTGATGTCAAATCTGTAGATATTGAGCCTACACTGGAACTTTCAACTGTTGATGCGGTTGAAAATGTGGATGTAGGCTCTGAAGGAGTGGAACTACCAGTGGATGCAGTCACCTCATCGCTGGAGCCTGTAAAATCAGTTGCACCACTACCTTCAGTTACAAGAGTGGTATCATCAACTTCATCACCTGACCCCTCGGGTGTTGTCAAGATTGAGTCCCCTTCGTCTGTTGGTTCGTCGGATGGAGCATCGCTTAACATGAGCTCATCGGTTATGAGAGAAGAAATAGTGGTAATTTCTTCATCCAAATCAATGCCATCAGAAATCTTAAGATCTTCACTCATTTTATCTGTCACAACTTCGACTTCGTCCTCATCTCCTTCTTCGTCTTCGTCACATTCATCCACTTCATCTTCTTCACCGTCTGGTACAGGCTCGGCTGTGCTGTCTACTGGCATTACTTCGTCTTCGGTGCACGCCTGAACATTACATTTTTCTGATAAGGATTCTATTTTTGTTTCATCACAATTCGTTGATTTCGTACTGTTGGCCAAACATAATACTTCTCGTTGCCGTTCGCCACCCCCACATAATTTGCTACAAGGGCCCCATGGACCTGTAAACCATTGACCAGGGCATTCCTTTTCCTCTCCATCACATTCCTGTTCAGAATAAGGTTTAGTGGTATTGTCACATTGCGATTCGTCCAAAATTTTCGTGATGCTTTTCCCGTCATATTCACCGCATAAAACTATACGCGACTGCATACCTTTACCACAAGCTGCGGAACATTTACTCCATTCTGAGGTAAACCATTGAATTTGACATTTTTTCGACTTGCAGGGTCTGGAAAGAAGAGGAACTTCCGGGGCACAAAATTCTTCTGGATAAACTTTCCCAGCCTTTGAAGCACAAATGGCAAATCGTGTCTCTGCTGTTTGGCCGCAATCACTACACTGTATAAAAAAGTAAAAATTACTAAAGTGGAAGAAAATTGAGCGACAAGTGTTAACCTACACCGCTCCATTCAGAAATAATCCAATCAACTCCCTCGCATGGTGCTAACGTGCAAGATTTTTCAGTCTCAGGTTTGTTTTCAACGCAATCCTCGTCACTTAAAACCTTCTTGCGGCCATTTTCTTCAATAAAGCAAGTAACTTTTCTTTTCTGAGTACCTTCACCACACAATTTATCGCACTATAGGACAATCAAGGAAAAAATATCCAACTACTTTCATTTGTTTGGCTATCTCTTCCTTTTTTTACACTTACCGGACTCCAAGGACCCAAGTGATATTTGGGACAGTTTTTAACGTCGCGATTGCACTCTAGTTGAGTGGCGGGCTTATTTCCTACTTCCTCGAGGCAAATTGTATCTTCTTCTACAGTAATTTCACCCCTCGACGAGGCTCGTTCGCACGTTACATTACGGTTTTGTATACCATCGGAACCACACCCTTCTGAACATTTACCCCATTCGCTGCTGACCCATTGAGGAGGACAGGGGTCAATAGCGCATTCTTGAATTTCTGCTGGCTTGGCTTCTTGATCACATAAACTGGGATCAACTTGCTCTAAGTTGAGCCGATTATTACAAGTAACGACACGCGTTTGCGTGCCCCCACCGCATGTAACGCTACACGGTCCGTACTCCATATGAGTCCAAGTATAAACGTCTGGTGTACTGGGACTTACTGTGGTTGGAATGCTGTACTCATAATCAATGCTGACATTTTTATCTTGAACAAGCATTACTATATAGATTGATTCTGTAATTGGACCGTGACAAGTCAGTTGATCGGGCGCCGCGAAACCTGTAGGTTTTCTTTGATAATTCCAATAAGATCCCGCAAAAAACATGGGGCGAGGAAAATCTATTCTCCAATTCCCATTTAAATAATAATGACTGCTGAGGTTGCGGCAAGCTATATAATTATTGGAAGGAGCGGTTTCCATCACGCGTATATTAGTGGCTCCCGTTGGTATTAAAAGTATATCATTGTAACCAGCCGAGAGATTGTTTATAGTAAATTTATCGCCAACGGTCTTACAAGTGCTACCGTCACCTCCGCACTTACGGCATTTATCTTCTCTGGCATCCGAACCCAACATCATATCGCAACCTACTGACTGACATTGACCATCCACACATACATCTAGACTCTGGTCATTGCAACGGGTGCCGTCAATGACTTTGGCTTTGTGAACATAGTAAAAACGCTCGCCTTTGGGCATGCAACTCAGTTGACATGGATTCGGCGAACCCATATATGGCACCCATTCGTAATAGATTCCATCGAAAGGAACATGATTAAAACGTGAACATTGTTGAGCTCTAAAATCCGGTTCTTCCTCGGGACAATCTTGAGTATTACAAGAGAAATATTTACGGTTCCCTCCTGAACATAAAGGAGCACCACTTGGTCTAAAATTAAATAAAACGACCGTGAAGGGTAACAAAACCGCTAAGAAGCTAAACTTACGCCAATCTACGACATTCTCGCATTTGATACGAGACACCGCCACCGCAAGAGCGCGAGCATTCCGAAGGCGAACTCCACTCAGTCCATTCGTATGGATCGTCACCTTCTCCACCAGGTACAATATAACTGGCAGATAAATACATTTTGGCACCATTCTGTCGTTTTGACCTTGCACCGTACTGAGAATAAATATGGATGAAGCGGAGGAGTGAGTAATTTTTTAAGACGGTAACTACGATACGTTAAAGACTTACAAAACGTGATTCCGCATGTTGAACACATAGAAGTATAATTAATAATATCAAAGGCGGTATTCTGTTGAGAAAAAGAAGAAGCAAAAAAGGAAGTCAGAATGTCGCTTATGCAAAAACCAAAAAAAATGCACTTTTTATTTGCGCGACTAAAGCATTGTCGATTACAGCAAACCCATAGTTTGCACATTATTTTCTAAAAATCTAAAAGGCACAAAAGCTTAGATCCATTGAAGAAGATGATAAGCAAAGGTTTCGTTCGCTCACCAGCACTAAAACTAATGAGGAAAAAAATATAAATTCGTTTCCATATACTGGTCTTCCTATTTTTCTGTTACTTTTGAGATAAAACATTTCAGAACTAATATAGTATGGAGAGCTGCCTTCATAAACGCTGAACTGCCGACAGAATGGTCGAGATATTTCCCGTACACCCATAATTAATAAAGTGATTAAAGTGAACAATTTTTGCTCTTTATGCGCAAATACAATTCTAAGAATTCAAATGCGCCTCAAAGGCTTAACCTAGTAACATTAGCGTTAATAACACATCTCTGGCCGGGAACTACTTTAGTGTCAACTTAAATATTAGATTAAAAAGATACACACAAACTATTAAATTAATTTCCCGAAAATGTTAGTGACATCTTGTCCCACTATAATGCAGATTTTCGATTAAAATATTAAAGAGGAAAGAAGAAAAATGATATTATGCCTCTAACAACATATGTATACATATGTACATTTAGAATTTAAAACATCTTAATTTGCAACTGTCATGATCAGCAACAATGAGAACACTTGATAATATTAAAATTATATCAATTTACTTTCCACATATGTTTGATTTGTTTGACGGTGTTTTTGATCATTTATTGAAATATTTTTTTATTTGTAAACTAAGCTGTCTGTATCTAGTCTAGATTCTTACACACATCTGTAGAAAATATTTTTTTATATCTGATGTGTTAAGTCAGCGTTAGTGTAAATAAACACTCAAACGAATGACTTTAGCTTATATTACAAACTACTGTAACGATGGCAGACAAACAAAACAATTTCTAATAATGAATATGTGAAAATTATAAAAGTTCTCCACATATGTATTAAAACAGTAGCGAAAAAATTTTATATATAAATAGAAAAAATGACGGAAATAATTTTATGAGCGTAAAAGAATTTATGCATAAGGTATGTTTAATATGAAAATGCTTAGTTGGACAAAGTTGATTTCTAAGTCCTCTAAACCAGCTCGCCTGGTGCAATTCTTCATGCATTTTTGTCATAAAATATTATTCTTTGTTGCCAAATAAAGCTCTGCTGTTCGTGTCGTTAAAAAAATGATTTGATCCCGGTAAAGTTTTGCAGATTTTTGCTTTGCTTAACGAAGCCAAAAGTAGCATCACTAAAACAACCATAATTTGTTAACTAATGGTCGAAATGTTACTAAATTTTGGCATATATCGTTTAGGGGTTGGTACTACCGCAAAAACGCATGAGTCCCTCCATTATCATCTGCCATTTTTACGCTAGCCTGCGAACTCAGTACATGTTATGTCATATGACTTCAAGGCTTGTAGATACAAACGCGTGAGAATTTTCAAACTTTGCTTTTATGTGTAACAGGAAAAAGTTGACTGAAGTGCAGTTAAAAAGAAGTCCAAAATTAATTGCAATCCATTAAATTATCAACCGATGATTAGACGGAAGAGAAGGAAGAGAAAAACAGGAGATTGTGATAGTATAAATATATATGTATAGTATAAATATATATATGTGTATGTGTTTGTGTGTGTTGTGTGTCAATATCTTTGTTTATGTGTGCATATATATATACGTATATTTATATATATATATACATATATATATGTGTATATATATATATATAGATATATATATATTAAATGTATGGCTTCTCTTATTCTTGCAGTTGTCTTTGTAAAGCCAAGTGCAACTATCACTTGACCAGTGATGCATAATTTTCTGTCTTATTGAATTTCTTGTTTGATTTGGTACGGTTTTGTCAAGAGCTTTAGGTCAAGTGTTTTCATTTAGAGCAATAATGGCATCATCAACAACAACAACAGCACCAACAATAACAAAACACTAATAAACACACATAGAGAAAGGGTGAGAGAGAGAGAGAGAGAGAGAGGAAGAGAGAGAGAGAACGGCCAAGAAGAAATTCGAATTAAAATCTATGAAGAATAACAAAAACAAATACAAAATCCTAAGAAGTTCATGAAAGAGATCATTAAAAAATATATATCAGCGGATTCTTAGTAAATATGCATGGAATAGCAACAACAGCAACAATTATAATAATCATAATAAAAACAATATCAACAATCATAATATAAGTTTTATAGTGATGTTGCTGTTAATTTAAGTTGTCATTATCTTAAGCAAAATCACTATAAAGAAGAATAACAATAACATGATTATCTTAAGCGTTATAGTGTGATATATTGTTGTTATTGTTGTTGTTGTCGTTACGATGCTGATATTGTTGATGATGATGACAGTTTGAATTAACGGTTCATATTTTAGGCATAGCATATAAAAGACCGACAAACTGTCGTCATATACCACAAGATGTGAATGTTATATCAATAACAATAATAACAATAACAACAAAAACAATGATAATAAGGAAAACGAAAAAGAAAATACAAAAAAAATAAACAAAAAAAAGCAAAAAATCACACAAAATATTAAAATGATTGTAGACATAAAGACGCCGTAGATAAATTTGTATATTTTGCTAACAACATATACATATGTACTTTAGTATATAATATATATACGCCTGTATGTACATATTTGAAACAAAAGCAAATTTCTTCACTTACGGCTTGTAAATACATACATACATCTAACTTTTTTCCTGTTCTTTTGCCAGTTTATACAAAAATATATTTGTATATATACGTACATACATATAAATATACATTCACGAATGTGCGATATGTTGAATTTCTGAAATTTTTGGTATTTCGCCAAATTCATTTTGTCACTCTTTCCTAGCTAGCTAGCGTTTATAGCGTATGGCTATGCGTGCCTTTTGCATGTTTGTATATATGTACATATGTATATGTATGTTATAAACGACATAACAAGAGAAAATCGCGCAGCACGCGACTTTAAATGCCAATAAGTGTAACCGGGGCAATAGTAATGAAATAACGGTGCTAACATAGCACGTTACACTTTGACGCCTTAGTACAGCAGGCAGTCTGGCAAACGAAAACATAGCGGGCATAGAAGAGACACGAGATCTATAATTCAACACAAAAAAAAAATGAATGAATGAATGAATGAATGAATGAATATTTACCACATGAAGTAAGCCTTTTGGCTTTTTGTTTTCTTTTATTTAAGTAAAGGATACCTATTGTTTTTACAAAAACATGCATACAAACACACAAGAGCATATTACATGGATACACACTCATCAGAATAAAGACGGTCATTATGAAAGCCAAGAAAATGTGTGCGTATGTTAATCAGCATATCAGTCACAGCAAGAGCAGCACTAGCAGCAGTACCAGTCTCAGCAGCAGTAGCAACACCAGTCTCATCAGCAGCAGTAGCATCAGTAGTAGTTTTAAGATTATTATTTACCATAAACATGCATGAATGAGTAAAAATTACTACAAAATATTTATGCCAAGACTCATGAAGAGACGACAACACACATTCATATTAACGACAACAAATTTAAATGTGATTACTGTGCGTTTTATTTATGCGATTTCTATATAGCATGGATATTATATATAGATTGAATTTAGACTAAAAATACTTAATATTTACTTTAGAAGGGCTATAAATTCAGAAACGAAGGCGAAGTCTTTCGATATTCTAATCTCTTTCGATATGGTATTGCCTTTTTAAACACACACACGCCTAGTACCGTATGTACATACTTATAAACGTAGATACTTATAGGCATCCATATGTGTTGATCTCATTGTGACACTTGAAATGGGTCACATTACGTTATTGCTGTTTTGTTGCTGTTATTGCGAAGGCAAGAAAAACAACATTAGAGCAATCATAATGTTGTTGTAGTCAGTTGCCAAAAATAGTATAGTAAACAAATAATTCCAAAAATGAATAATATCAACGTTTTCTCCTCTTTCTTTTTTTTTTTCTGCACATTTTTCTGATTAGTCTTACGAAATAAATTAGTTTTCGCAGCGGGTGTTGTTTTTTTTCCCTCTCTTTTTAAGATGTGTCGGAACTTTTTTTGCAAACGAAATTGAAATTAATTATGTTTAATAATTGAAGTTAACAAAGGCATTCATTTATGTTATATTCATTGCATAAGTGTGAAGTGAAAATATGCTAATTACTACCTAAACTTAAGAGCGCGCGACCCCTTCAGTTGACAAAGGCCAAGCTAGTTTACTTACTTATATATAAATAAAGTGAATGGAAACAATAAAATTAAGTGAATTAAGTTTAGTCATATGTAGGCATATGCTTTGCATGGTGGTTAAGCAGTGGTGGATACATATATAATCTGTGAAAAGGCTTTTGTGAAACTTGAATTTTTTTCGTAGGAAGCAAAATTCTTTAGGATTCGTTGTTTTTTTTTAATTTTTCTGTTTAATATTACAATTTAACCAGGGGGTGTCGCCTTTACGATGAGGATCCTAAAGAAGTGAGAAAAGAGAAGCAGATAGGAGATCGCCCAATGATACCGACTATTGCTACGATCAAGCCTGGCTTAGGCGCACTGAAATTTGATCGACTTGGTGGTGGCAGCTCTTATTTACTCGGCCGTGCGGAGCCCTAACAATTAGCCCCCACACACAACGCCGAGCAAATCTAAGTGAATCTCTTATTATCCTGAATGGATCATGAAAGAAGAAGAAAAACGTGGCCATTGTTCTAATTTTCTTTACTCATATAACGAATGCCTAGAAATAATAGTTTGAGCCAAGAAAGGTGCCATATATAAAATAAATAAATCACTGTAAGAGCAGGAGCTGCGTATCTATGATAAAAGCTCATAACACATTCTTGATATAAACTAAGTGAATTGCCATAGACTTAGGCCTGGCTACATTTGTTTCTTTTCGTTTAAAATGACCGCTAAGGGGCTGTTCCCCATACAAGTGACACGGATAGTCGGAAAGGAGTGGGAAACAGAGAGAGAGATAAAGATGGAGCGAGCATCATATATTTATATGGTGTGGTATTTTTCCAACTCAAATCCTTCGTCTAATGAAATTAATTTGCTTTTCAAATGTATGCGTGTGAATGTGCCCTAAAAATAAATTCTTCCACGAAATATTAATTTAGGTTTAACGGAAATTTCCCTACCAGCAAGTGATGGACTTTGTTATTTATGTAATATTCCCTGGAAATTGAAACATAACCCAAATAAGTGATATCGTTTATATGTCCTTATCTTTAGGTTCCAGATTGTAGACATTTAAAAAAGGCGAGATCCTATACGACGAGGAATTGATTGAAAAAGTTGTCTGATCGGATAGTGAACACGTCGGTGTACCAAATTTCAGCAGAATATCTCAAAAATTGCGACATGTAAGCTGAATGCAAGAAAGCGACATGGACAGACGGACAGACAAACTTAGATGAGTGATTCTCAATCGATCGGTATAATAAAAAATAGTCCTTCCTCACAAACTTAATATACTTTTATACCTTAACCGGTTGTAGGGTATAAAACTATAACCGGTAAAGGTTACGAAACTAAAAATTTCAATTAAGGACAATGCGACAGTTTAAAGGAAAGTACAAAACATAATGTTGCTGTCCCGCATACTGGGCACCAATGTGTGAATTCTCTCTTAATGTCATTGTTATGGGTGTGGATTTCGATTTTCTTTTTTCCCTTTGTATAATATCA
Source organism: Glossina pallidipes (assembly GCA_000688715.1). NCBI lineage: Eukaryota > Metazoa > Arthropoda > Insecta > Diptera > Glossinidae > Glossina > Glossina pallidipes. The sequence continues at coordinate 62,871 of KK499940.1, read as the reverse complement.
GGATTTGCAAAATATCGTAAAAGTTTACTTGATGATAGATGACGATTTCTTAAGATCTTTAAGGCATATTTTTAAAAGCAGACCACAGCCTACACAATTCCTATACATATAAGAAGTAATCGTTTGTAAAGACGATTTCCATTTCCATTTAATTAAAAACTCCAAAAATACTGTTAGGTCTAAATTTCTAAATTACTCAATTTGTTTTAATACATTATTATTACGATGAAAGCACAATAAAAATTTATCATTTAAATCGCGTGGGCGAACCAGTAATTAGATAAAAACAAGCAAGTCTCATATCTCATTAAGTACTGAAGATGTTAGCGTGAAATTTGGCACATATGTCAGCAGTAAAAAAAGGAAAAAAAAAGATATATATGTATACATGAATATATATAAACATAAATATATACATACGTGTATGCATGAATGTATGCGTGTATACATACATTAGATTTGAACACCCGCGCAATATATTCAAAGGGTATCGAATATATAACGTATTGCGAGTACGTTTTTCAATCATTAATAAAAAAACAATTAAATTTCTAAGTCTCTTAATTTCCTGCAATTATTTAACTATTTCAGATAATTCGAGCTTGGATAACTTTTTTGAGCCTCATCTTTAGCTTTGCTTTAGAGAACAGATCCGACAAAATATATGACTACTTTTAACATTTTATCTTCAATTTTAGAATTTTGAGAATTAAGTCACAAGCAGGTGAAAAAAATAACATGACTAAAATAAAGTTATAAGCTAATGATCAGATGGACGTAAATGATGTTCCGAATGCCTTACCTATCTTACTATACGCATCTCTATATCACATTAGTTTCTCATGTATTTGTTTGTGTACAAATCATATAACAAACTAAGTATGAATTTATTTATTCTCCCTTGTGTGGTATAAAAATTCATTCTCTATTATTTTGTATTTGTTGTAAACATATTGTTTAAAAAAAAAAAGAAAAATTATAAGCAATTGTCTACATTGTACTGCAGTAATTTCTTGCAATTTTTAAGCAAAGTATTTATCTAAAAGTTACTCATACACTGTGGCACTGCATACAACGCACATAGGCATAATAATTAAAATTAAGTGTAAACAAGGTGCTGGTTAGAGATGGAAATGCATATAAATGCTGGTTTAGTTATAAATATGAAGTGTATTCATGCACTTCTTTGAAAAGTAAAATGTGGGTGAGTAGGTCGATTTTCATCAATGTAAACACAAGACTTATTCAAAATAACACCTATATATATATATATATATATTACACCTGTTCAAGTCTGGAATGTATGTATGTGCGTTTGCGTGAAGAAAGCAAACTGTTTGATTAAGTAAATGTTTATTTAACCGTTGACTTTGAAGAATTTTATGATATAACAACGATACCAACAACAACAACAACAAAAAGCAACAACAATAATAGCAAGATCAGCAGCAGCAACTTGTTTTTCACAAGAACTTTGCGATTGCTTTTATTTATTTTTCTATAGTTAATACTTTCCCATGCCACATGATTAACCTCCAATAACAAATTGTTTACATTGTTTTACATTTGCTTTCGAAATTCCTTTTTTTTTATTTTCTCTTAGATTGAATTGATTGTGATGGGCAGACTGTGATATAAGCGCTTGATAGCTTACCCTATCCACCGAAACGCATTCTCATGTAAACATTAAGAAAATTGAAAAAGATCTACACAAAGTACTTAAGTGAAATGGAATTTAATTTTTCTTTTTTTGTTTCTTTCACATTTTATTGCTTTTTCCTTTAATATAAGATTACTCATGCATGCTGCGCTAGTTGTACATAACTAGAAACTCGTGAAGTATTATCTCTCTCCGCTATGTTTCTCTTTCTTAATATAAAACAAAATAATGTATTTGGTTAATAAAAAAATCTATGGATGCATGCGCGCGTGTGTGTGTGTGCGTGTGGATGCTATCTGTTGTCCATAATGTTTTTCCCTCGAGATAGGCGACAATATATGCACATAAGTGCATATCTACTGGTTCATGGGTGTGCGCCTGTAGTCGTAAATTATGAGCATTAAATAGTATTTGTTTCTTTATGTGCGTGTGTGTGTGCGTGGAGAACGAAGGAGAACAAAGTAAGTATTATGAGCCTTGATCAGTAAATAATGAAGAAGCAAGCGGAGTAGTATAATAAGAATAATAACAATAACAACAACAACAACAACAACAACAGAAACAACAGCAACGTGTACGTCAACAATCCTATTAATAATGGCTATAGAGTCAATATAAGCGCGTGTACGCAATTCAATTGTTATTCATGACAAGAGCAATGAATTACTCAGTTGCTGTTGTTGTTGTTGTGGTTGTTGCTGTTGCTGTGGTAGTCGATAATTGTCATAGTGATGAAGACGATGTGGATGGCAATGTTTCTCCTCCATTGAAATCCGTGCCGACACAAACCACACACATTATACATCATCAGGCTAAAAAATTTTAAGCTCAATGTTCATAATGTTCAAGATTTAGTACGCCGGATGTCTATATGCTATATATTGACATGGATCGCACATATTCAGTTCCAAAGTTACATAACATTCGGCAATCTTGATAAGTATGCGTGAAGAGGACTACGAATTGTTATACTCAATGGCGATTGTCCGCAAGCAAGTTTCATTTTTGGCGTCGGATAAAGGTTATGCATGTCCCGAAGAGAAATATATTTATAATACTATCTATAAACACGAACCAAGGAAAGTCCGCGTCGATTTTGAGACAGGCTCTGCCACCCGCTTCCTAAGGCAGAAAGAGAGAACTGTGTGATGAGATCATGTCATCTGACAGAACAACAAACTCCGTACTCCATTGACAAGAAGGAAAAAATGACAAGTAGTCTGCAAATAGAAAGAATGGCATGCATCTGCCTCGCCGATTTCTTAGAGATTTAGTAGACGATACCGTAATGATGAAGTTATCATTCCTGTACTGCTCCGCAACCCACGATTTAGTTTCAAAAAGTCATAAGAAACTGTAGAAATTGTAGAAGGAAGGACGTACAACGCTGGGAAATTTTAACAGCACAGTGCTTACTAAGTAAATATGTATACATATATATATATATATATATATATAGATACATATATATATATATACATATATATATATATATATCATATATATATATACAGTGTTTACAGTGTTACGTAAGATAATATATATATATATATATATATATATATATATATATATGCGTGTATATATAAATATATATATACATATACATACATATCGCCACTATATGGCAGATCAGCTTTTTACCTATATATCGCAACGCAACAACAAGAAATTTAGATTTTTCCATTGTTTTACAAAAACAAGAGTAGCGTCGCTAAAACAACTGCTACTTGTAAACTAATGGTAGGAATGAAGTTTTGACCCTTTTTCGTTAATAGTATCATCCTACACCTATATGAAATCCTACGAACAGATTATTGAGTAATATGTGACATCTTCCGTATGGCATGATGTCTAGACAGCATGTGTTGTCAATGTAGGATTACAATTAGACTCTGCAGAAATTAATTGAAATATTTTCAATATGTTTTCGGAAAGTCATCGGAGATCTTGACGCATCTACCGTACAGTAACCAGTAAGCAAACGTCACTTCCTAAGTTAGTTTTAGGAGGTCTACTCTGTGACAAAGAGTTTCTTATTTGATTGCTTACCACAGAAATAGCGATAGTGATAAGAGAGTAAAAATGATTTCAAAAAAATTTATTTGTAACAATTCTAGCGTATGAGTAAAGGCCCAATACTTTTGAGACAACCGCTTACAACTTTAACAAATAAGAAGCAACAGCGTATTCCCTGATGTCGTTGCTATTATTTCAAAAAACAATTCATTTCGAGTTAAAAAAGAAACACAACAAACGTTCTTATAAAATACTCTTACATATATATATCCATATACACATATGTAAACATATATGTGAATATATATCTTTTATAGTCACTGCGCTTCGAAAACCCCTTTGGACATTTTCTTACCATTGCAAGCGTGCATGCGTGCGTGCGTGCGTGCGTGCGTCTGTGTGTGTGTGCGCTCCTATACTTTTGTAAGTAGTTTATGTTTTTTGTTAATACAAAACTGTATGCATACATACCTACATATTTATTTACTTAATAATGAATTTTACGTTGAGTTACATTAACAAAAAACGGCAAAACATAAACTAAACTCATACACATAAACACGTACACAAAGAAATAGGTACACACAGAATAGCAACAGTTTTTAGCATTTCTAGTATTACGGCATCAGTGCCATAGTAGCGGTCTTTGATGGCAGCAGCTAAATACAATCATATTTTCATTGCACAAGCACCAACGACCAAGTCGCCCATAGTAGAAGTAATGATGGAATGCAAAAGAATCATTTGACTTTTCGCTGACCGTAAGACGGCGGTTGTTGGCTTTATATCTTTGCTATTAGTTTTATATACGTTTCAGTTGTATGTTTGTGTATGCGTTTGCAAATGTTTTATGACTCAAATTTTCTTCTTTTGGTTTTATTGTAATATAAACTTTTTTCCTTTTTTTTTTACTTTTTATTTTTTTCTTTTATTTGCTAGAGTTTAGCGCGTAAATTTATTTCATATTCTTAACAAGTAAAAAATGCAAAAACGAAGACGACAACAACAAAGCTTTACAACAATAAAGTAAAACTATACACGTCTCTCTTCATATGTACATATTCATATACGCGTATATATATATATGTACATATATATATATATATATATATATATAGCTCTGCCAAGAAGTTTTTCTTTTCTTTTCTTTACTGAAAATTAAAAACTTTTCGTAAATATTATAGAAGTTATATACCAAAACCACCAAAAATAAATAAAAAATAAAAAAAAAACAAAAAACTTGTGTTGCATGCTGCCTTTTTGATGTGCTTGTTCAACTTTACGTACACTTATAAAAGCATTGAGAAGAAAATTATTTTTTGGAAAATTTTCACAACTAGAACTGAATTCAAATTTAAAATAAAAATTTTTAGTTTTCGTTCTTCCTGGAAAGCATGGGAAGATGGGTCAGTGACAGACGAGTATATCTTAAAATAGAAATTATCAAACTATCTGTAGGCGTTGTTAAAGCAAACACAACATACTTCAAAAATCGTTGCACTTATAAAATTAAAAATAACGTTGAGCTATATGTCTGCTTATGAACGGATTGAAACAAAAACAATAAAGAAGAAGAAAACAACTATTGCCCAAGAACTATGAAAGACATATCGTAGTTTTTCGATGATTCTGTTAATCTCTTTATTTTATTTATTATTAATAGTGATTTATAAAGAAATCTAGAATTTTCGTTTCATTTCTATACCCACCACTGAAGGTTAGGGTTACAGTATTTTTTTTTCTTAAGACAGCTTCAGAGATCCGATGAAGTGTACATATTCTTGATCAGCATGAAATTCTGAATTGATTAAATCGTGTCCGTCCGTCTGTGTGTCTGTGTGGTGTTCGATATTGGTTTCAAAAATGATAATATCGATTTCAAATTTGGTAGAAACATTGTATTATTTTTAGCATGCAGGTTGGTATTGAAAATGTTTATAACAAAATCCTCTTAGAAAAGACTACTCACGCTCATGAGATCTCAAACTTGGAGCATAACTTTTTGCTCAATTTGCGCAGGTCAAGTTTGATAACAACCGGCCACGGTTTACTCGAGGCGATGACGAGAATAGGGAAGACTGTACAGCTTCGATCATTAAATTCGCGAACTAGGTGTAAAAACAATTTTATTTTTTTTTGCAGAATTTGATTTTATATAGAAATAGTGATGCAGCCAGTCCAAATTTCTCTGACATTTCCAAACCTTTCTTCAAGAGCGATGAAGACCTTCAAAATACGTTTCGGTTTCCGCAATGTCCTCATCGTTCGATCCAAATCTTATCTCCCTTCAACATTTTTTTAAGGAAGAACTGAAGAAAACTGAAGAATATGTTGAATGAAACAGCAATTAGTACATCATTCGTATAATTATGTCATTCCAGCCATTGACTTCTAATAGGGTGCGGTTATGGTACAATAAATCAGAACCGGATAACTATTACGAAAGTAGCTCGCTCGCGCCCAAACTTTTATACATATTACTGAATACATTGCCTTTTGATATCCTTAGGATGTTAACTATCCCTTACAAATTGAATATCTTGGTGAAGTGATCTTGATCAATGAACGGCTACGCCCATATTTAACATAATTCATGACTTTAGATTGCAGACAAAGACAACACACACATGGCAGGTTCACCTGGTTCTAGTTCACCGGTTTCTTGTGACGATTTGTCGAATATTGTTAAATTTATTGCGAGTTCTCTACTAATTAATTTCCACATTAGTTGAAGATCGGAAATATTTTTACGGGATCGAAAGTTATAGACGAAAAAGTGGAAAAAATGCCAGTCTTCTTCCGATTTTATTTCAGAATTTTCTGCATTGTCGACATGCGATCGAAGAAAAATTTCAGCCACCTATGTTCACTTTTGTGACCACAATAATTATGGACAGAAATGACCCATAAAGTAGGCAAGTCGAAGAAAACCGATTACGGGAATTTGAAGTTCTCTTCATAAGAAAAAAAAAAAAAGAAAAATTTCACCAACAAATTCTGAACATTTGAAGGCATTATAACGACCTTTTTTACGCTCAAAACTTCAAAATTGTGTATTAAACCACCCTGTAGTTCTAGTGTTAAGAAATGTGATCATTTTAGCATACAATGAAAAGTGCAGACAAGCCAAACTTCAATTCACCTCCTATAACAGGTTTTGCTATTTTAGAAGTTCCAAAAATGACTAAAACGCCTTAGTTGTACCTAAATTGAGTGTGGTCTGGGCCAATGGAAAACATCTGTTCTCATATTTGCTTTTGCTTTTTTAAGGAAGACGACATTTCTTCTTTAAGTTAATACATTTACATCACTTGGTTATCAGGTAAAGATAAATCTCCATCTACCTTGGAAAAAACGACAAAAACACTATTAACATAAGCTCTTTAAATTTTAATTTTTTTTTATTCTTTTTAACATTAAAAAAAGAAACCAAAAGTGTTTTCTCACTGGAAAGCTTCATCAGCCAATTTAAATCATCTTATTAATAATATCTTGGGCTCATTAACTTGAACTGCCTACCCGTATAACGTAATCTTGATACCTTCATTTATTGAAATGCTTTCGTAACAAAAGCATAAAAAAAAAAAGAATTATTTTATTTTTTAAAACTGTTTCTTAATATGAGTAGCGACCGCGGTCTCTGTTCCACTTGTTCCTGCTGAATATGATGCAACATCAAACAATTACTTTTAAAACATTAAAAACGGATGCAAATATGTACAATGGATGACGAAGAAGAAGAAAGAAAAATGCATATATATATATATATATATGTGATATGATTTAATTGCATACAGACATGTGAATAATGGTGACAGGGTAAAATGAATGCGTACGCACAGCTATATGCGTGTAACGAGAAAGCAAATATTGTTTAAAGGAAAGGGGGGCGGTAAGGGGAAAAAAAGAAAACAGGACGACAAATGCAGGCTTTATTAAATACATAGAAAAATGGAATTAATGTATAAATAAATGAATGAATTTAACTGAATTATTATTATTTTCTTTCTCCTCCTCCACCCCCCCTCTCCACCGCCCCATCAAACATACAATTACAATAAAAAATAATAAATCTAAAAGAAATAAACTTTAATGGATAATAACACAGGAAAACTCTATTTAATGATAAAGCGGTATCGCCTAAAGGCTCCTGAAATAATCAGAATAACGATGCATTACGATAACAATGCAATGTTACAAAGAAAAGATGCGCATATGAAGACAAATTTAATTAAAGCTAATTAAAAAGTATAACTAAATAAATAAACAAATGAAGAAATGAAGAGAATAAAAATGAATTTTTTCTTTTTTTTTTTCAAATCGGTAGTTTATTACATTCGTTCAGGATGGATTTTTTTTTATATTAATTTATTTTCTGATTTCATGTGACATGTCTTTGGGAATCGTATATGTATATATATATATAAGTGAATGTTTATTTTAAATAAAAAACGAAGAAAAGTGATTATCTATTCGAAAATTTGGTTTACATTATAAAATGTGAAATGTGTGTAAAGTGCTATTACCTTAAAGAAAGATTTAGTTAGTATATTTTCTCTTTAGTATATATCTGTCCGAAATTTTGTTTTACATTATTACAAATCTGAAATTATTGTTAGTACTGTTATCTTAAATTCTTAGGAAGAGCGCAATTATACTAAATCAATCCATCTAAAAGTATTGCTCAAAGATCCCGTAAGACTTGGTCCAGGGCGAATGAATTTATGTTCCGTTATCAAGTGATATGTCTTTTGGCATTATAAAGCATAAGCAAGTGTTTATATTCAATGTGAATACGGCTTCGACAACAAATAATAATCTGTCCGAAAAAGTGATTTACATAAGAAAATTTTAAATTATCCAAAGTACTGTTATCGCAAATGCTATAAAGAACGAAAGTTTACGCAGTCGGTCCTCCTACACATATTTCTCAAAGAGGTTCTGAATTGATTCAGCTGAGTTTGTCTGTTCCTCTGCCGTCCTTCAGTTTGAATGATTTTCCCTTCATTCGTGCCACATCCCATCCTGGAATGTAGTAATGACTCCATGTTTGCATGAACAAATTTTTTTTTATTTCTCTTAAACAGCTTCGACCAGCTCTTTGAATCATCAACACGTTGCTCGTTTTGGTCAAAAGTGAGTAAACGCGGTACGCAGTTCGCACATAGGTTTCTCATAGACAAATGTGTAAAAAAAAAACACTCCTTAAGGTCAGTCAATCAAGACATCAATTTTAAACCATATAGACTTTCTTTACTTTAATATAAAAGTAGAAAAGAGTTTTATTATGAAATTTTCGCATACTGTTGTATAGGAATTTTGAGATCCATCTTTCTTTAAGAAGTCGTACAGGTTCTGTCGCATTGTTGTGAATATTACAAACACGAACGAATTATTTATGGGGTTTCTTCGGGGATTCATAAAGAAATTTCTCTAAGTTATATAGATAACAATGGATAGTTTTATAACCTAGCTAGGTAAGCTAAGTTTAAGATGCAATTCTCTTCTTTTTCACTTTATATTGTCATTTGTTTTTCTGGCCTAATATTATATTTCTTATTAAAATTATTTGTTTGTTTAAAATTTAGCACTCACTATAAACTTACGTTTACCTAAATACAGGGTAGATCTGTTTGTTTGCGCTTATTACACATACACGTACACAACTGCATTGCAGCTAATGTAAGTGCTCAGACAAGCAAAATTTGTAGTTTGTTTTTTGTTTTCGGTACGTAACTGTTGCTTGCTGCTGTTGCTGGCGTCGGTTATTCGTCGGTTGTTGGTTGTATGAGAGCAAGTTTGCCCACAACACTTGGTTAATTAGAACCTTCAATATTGCCATCGCTTTTGCTAGTTTGAGCAGTAAACAAACACCTTTAACTTGGCCTCCAACCAACTAACCCAAACAACAACAAATATGCTTGTGTGTGCGAATAACGGCCTGCATTTTCATGTTGCACACAATCGAACCTAACGTAACAGCACCAAAAGCTGCAGCAAGACCTTGCTCATGTAAGATTTCTGGTCTTTGTTTTCAAGGCAACAACAAGAATCATATAGAAGAAGAGGAAGAACACGTGGTTTTTGTTTAATGGTAAGATCCCTTGATGCAGGTATATGCGTGCACCTAAATAAGATAAACTGTTATGTGCATGCGAGCTTAAGCACCTTCAACGTTATATTGACACTCGAACACAGAATAAGGTAAGAAATGGGGGAAAAAAAATTAAACTTTAGACTGCATAGCATAATTTCTTCTTCCAAATTATTCTTGGAATTACGTCAGTGCTTATTAAGATTTTCAGGCATGTCGGTTGAATTTAAATTTTTTTGCGAAGAAAACGACCCTCTTCCTATGTATACTCAACATTCGTTGAACAAAGCATTCATCTATACGAAAATAATGCCCGCAGAAGTACAAGTGCGACAAGAAAAAAAAGGCAAAAGAGAAGGAATCGGTTTAGTTTTTAAAATTCGACTGCAATTTTTTATTGAAGCCTGAGGCAACTTGTCTAAACGATCCCATCAAAAATGGCTCATAATTTTGATTTCATTGAAAAGAAATTGTGGCTAAGGCTAAGGAATTACTTAATTATTCAGTCGATAACGTCGAGAAGGTAAACTTTTATTTATAAAAGAAAACTTAAACGATAGGTATTTGCTAAGCTATTGAGTCTCCATGCAATCGTGTTCACTTTTATAGGAATTGCACTCTCTCGTAGAAGCTGTGAACTTACCATTAAGCGTGAAAACGTATTTTGTAGACATAAGGTTGTAAAGAAAGGATTGATTAAATTATGTATAGTTTCGGGTGGATTTAATCGCTAGTTTTTAGAAACATAATTGCTAGAATTACAAGGTCTTACAAACCTATACACTTACAAGTTGAACCTTGTAAGAAAAGCCTTACAATCCTGTACAAGTCAAAGCAAAAAAATGCAAATCGAAACCAATAAATTTATCCTTAAATCCTTACTTCTTTTAATGGAGGGGACCACCATTTTTCTTTTCACCACCTTCTTTTTTATTGTCGCCGAAAGGTGGGCAATAATTTATTCTCCGAAGTTGCAAAAAATTCATCCACCAGCTTTTTGTAAAGCAGAAAGTTCCTGTACCAACAAATTCTCCAATGTAATCCAAATTTTAAGAGAAAAGGTATATTTGTTTTGGGCCGGACCCCCTCAACTGTACATGATAGGCGATAGCGAACTATAGTAAAAATCCATACACTTGAAGATATCGATAATATAGTAGGGCAAATAGGACATACATCTAATATCGTACGTCTTTCAAATCACTGGCTTGTGCATTGCCACGAAACCATTGGTATTTAATTTGCAAAAGTCGTAGCTCAAAAATCTTGTAGCTGTACAGGCTCCTAAATTTTTGTTTAACTTCCAATTTTAATTTTAAACATAAATTAATATAAATAAATTTTACGATTTCGTTCAATTTTTTTGAAAAGACTGTCAAAAAATTTAGAACAAGTGCCGTGTGGAAATACCGTTTATGCAATAGGATGGAATTAATATGATTCGTTAAGAAGCATGCCGATTTTTTGCTCCACTTAATCTTATTTTTGATATAATTTCGGAAATTTTTTTATTAAGAAAAAAACAATTTTTATTTTTAATATTAATAAATCAAAATTTTCATTTCTATTAAATTTAAACAGCGATTTGTTTGAGTTAAATGAAAGTCCGACAATTTTAGAGCTATAGCTTAGAAAAAAGAGTAAACTGTGACATTTTGAACAATCGCTTTATCCATATGCATACCACGTCGAGCCCACGACGCCTTTTTCTACTCGTTACAAATCTATGCCAGGAACTTAATGGTGGGCCATGGCCAATTATGACCTTTCCACTTATTTTTAATTAGAAAAAGTATTCTTCAAGCAAAAAATTATTGCTCATCATGCAGTAGGAACGATCCTATATTTCAAAGAAATGTTTTTTATGTTTCATTAATTCAAGACCTTGTTCCAAATTAAATTTAAAAAGAAATATGCAAATATTTAAAAAAAATAGCGATGCCTTTAAGCTAAACATATAATTAAAGAAAACAAAAGAATTCATTTTAAGTCATCGGCGCCATAAGGAAATTTGCCTTCTTGTTGCGCTTAACACTGTCAGTTTAAATTGACAGATTGAATTTAGCATTGGGTTTGTGACAAACCTAAAAGAGACCTAATAAACACCCTTCGTAAAGTACAAATTAATAAGAAGACGCTTTTGGAGCTATTTAAGCATGTCTGTCTATCTGTCCGCGTCTTTTTGGCACACGGCTTACCAAAGTTAAAAACGCAAGCATGACCTTATTGGCCCGATATGCTTAACAGGCACTGACAGATGTTCATGCAAAATTTCCTTATTGAATTCGGACTATTCGGACTATTATATAAATTTCTGAATATTTTTATATTGATACTTATATGCAAAGATGCTTCCGACTGTTTCACATAACAAAGTATTAATAAGAAAATCATTTTTGTATATTCATAGAAGAGAGTAGAGCGTATCAAAAATTCGCCTTAAGGATGATAAAACTTTTTTACTTACTTTTCTTTTGAAAGTTACTAACAAAAAAAAAAAAAAAATATATACAAAATGAATTTATTTTGAAAAAAGAAAACTAAATTACTTATGAAGAACATCATTTAGCGAAATTGAAATAAATTTCCTCCCCGGAAAAAAAAAAACAAGTAATGAAACACATGTGTTCACATATGTTGAATGTACGTTAATTGTGTTTATACAACGTCCACCTACATATATGTTTTTTACATACAGTTCCAGCATAATTTTAGAAGGACAAGTCGACAGACATATATAGAGACGCACAAAAAGACGAAACATTTTATGATACATGCTCCAAAAATCAACATCTTTAGTTTTGCAATATTTTACGCAACGAACGAAAAGGCTTTTTTTTCTTTGCTAACGTACACAGACAGCTCTTCTGCTTTCTTGTCTTCGTCTTTTACTTCATACCAGTACTAGCTACCGATAATCAATAAATAACAATGTATTTCAGCACATAATTAGGCATAGTCATGTCATTATTGATGTTGTTGTTGTCGTAGCTATTGATGATGTTGTTGCTACTTTTATATATTGTTCTTAGTTTTACGTTGAAAGTGAACGAAAAAAGAAAAAAATCAAGTAATAACTTTATTAATGTGTTTTGTATTATTTCTTTCACGTTTAGCATACAACAACGAAACGAAATGAACGATGGCCGATTTCCAAGCAATTAAAGTTTAAAGAGAGTGCAAAGAATATTTTTTACACCTCATTGCTTATAGATCACTCGAGTTTTTGATCATGTTGTTAGATTGTTATTGTTTTTTTTTTTATGTTTGCCATTCCATGACCAAGAAATCAAAACAAAATTAGTTTACGATCAATAACTTGCTAAAGCAATTCATTGTGTTTATCCCCCACGGGATGGTCTTGCTTTCTTTCAACAATTTAGGTCAAATATTTAATTTTATAATTATTAGATTTGAAAAAAAAGTTGGGCGCTTCTATTCTTTAAGAAAAATAAGCAAAGTAATCAGATCATCACGTTAGGCATCGGTCGACAAACATCAATACAAAAAAAATTGCTCATTTTCCTGCTAATAACACTAAACACACTTTCAGTTGCCTGTAGGTGGTCTTAATTAATTCATGAAAATCAACTCAACGCATGAAAGTACAGCTTTGGTTTCCGTTTACAAATTCTACGACTTTTCGGAATTGGCAGAGAGAGAGAGAGAGAGAGAGAGAGAGAGAGAGAGAGAGAGAGAGAGACAGAAAGAAAAAATATTCAATCTTCAAAAATTTTGTCTGTTGTTTTGACTGCACACACACGCGGATACAGTAGAGCGACGTCAACGCTTAACCTTAGTCCTCTTTAAATTTTTTTATGCTAACCGTGGTGGAGTATTCCAGAAAGTTGCCTCAACTCAAGCTCATATCGATGCAGAAAGTGAGTCCGCATCGAACCGTATAATAAAAGGTAAGCCCACGTCTTTTCGGGCGTTACATTCATCTGCACAAACTTAATATACTCTTGCACCACAGATGATGTAGGATGTATAAAAGACGGCACAACGTTTCATCGCATCCTACATTTCCCATAAATTTTATATAGTTGCTGCTGCTGTTTGAAGTCATAACTTAAATTATATATTGATTGAAAGATGTTATTAACAACTTTTTTAACCAAAATAAAAGAAACAAAAGAAAAATGAATTGAGGCCAGTCCAGAGATTTTATGATATATATATTTTTACCTAAGATTTTTTTTGTTTTAAAGCTAGAGCACATGTTTCAATATTTTTCAATTTTCTTTTTTTTATTATTATTATTTATGTACACTTCTGCGGGTGAATCAGCAACTAGATAGCTGTTATAATTGTTATTGCTGCTGTTATCGTTGTTGTAGTTGCACGCATTAACTTTGTGTTACAAAAGTTTCGTAATAAATCATCTCAATAATTGATGTATGACCTTAATGGAAGGAGCACAAAATGTTCTCTAAGGATGTTACAAAAGTCATTTTAAATTAATGGAAAAAAGAAAAAATTTTATATTTTGTAAAATAAATTTTCGAAATTTTTGACAGTAATTTTTTTAGATATACTATCATAAGATGCTTGTAAAAGAAATCTTCAATTTGCGCTTTTCTTCATGGGAGGAGTTGCCATATAGCCGCACTAAATGGAACGATGGTGATAAGAACAAACTAAAATTCATAAATAAGAGATATTCACGCTAATCAAGAATATATTTGTTTTGTATTTGGCAGATCTGATATAAAATCTTTTTGTAAAGCAAACATATTAAGCCTTATAAATATAACCGTAAACGTAGTCGGCGCATGGAAAAATTATTACATAAGCTGAAGATACATTATTAGAAGAATAAAAGGCTAAATAATACTTATTGGTTTTAATCTGATTTCTAGTTTTCGACTAAAAGATTAAGTTAATTCGAGCTCAATTGCAGAGTCTTTAGAAAACAAAATAACGACTATTAGTGGACAAAAACAATTCGCAAAAATCATTTCATATATTTGTATTAAAAGTCCATGAGAGCCAAGTAATTGCAAAAAATATTAATTTAGGGGTTCTTGAGTACACAAACTTAGGGGTTCTTGAGTAAATTACCTGTCATGGCGGTAAATTATTAATTTAGTCTGAAGTTGGTAGCTGTTGGTTAAAGTTACTGATTTTCACAATACCGAACAAAAATCTAAGCAGAATTTAATCATCACATAGTTCATACAATAAGGAAAGCAAATATTATTAGTGAGAAAATAATAATCATTAAAATCATAATCATAGAAATCATTTCTTAAAATAGTTCGTTTATTTGCTTTCATAATACCGAACAAAATATTCAATCTTGTTTAAACACATAGTTCATAGTAAGGAAAATAGTTGCTATTCGTGACAAAAAATGGTTCGTAAAAATTACTTTTTAAAATAGTATTTCTTTTTATTTGTATTAGAAATTCGTCAGCGATTTCATGTGCGCCAAAAGGTCATATTTTTACGAAACGTACGATTTTACAGATTCCTGAGTAAATCAAATCCTATGAAAGTCACTTGTTAACAGTCGGAAATTAAATAATAGGTTAGTTTCTGCAATTCTAGGTATTATATATAGGAAATATATATAGGAATTTATAAACTCAAGTTATCTTTACAAAACACTATGAAATCAGTCCAACTGCAGGAGAAATTAGAGAGAACAAAAGGTTAGCGTTTAACGTCACAAAGTAAAGAGAAAAGTAGTAGGTTGAATTGCAATTAGTCTGACGACTTTTAAAAGGAACAATTTTAAGTGAAGTTTAATAAGTGCGTGTGTGTGGGCGCTTCATAATTGAAAAGTTCGAAAAAAAAAAAAAATTCTACTGTTCGCGCGCCGGTTAATCGAAAATCAAAAATGTCGCCAGAGAGCTTATTTAAGAATATAATTTTCGCTGCTCTGCTGACGCGCAAATATTTAATAACGAAAGTCGAGAAATTTTGCAACTTTTGGTAAGTGCTTATAAGCTCGCAAATGATTAACATTCAACATAATTTAAACAAACCCAAATTAGATGTTTTTGGTCCGAAAAATAGCTAAATTGATGTGCTTGTAAATATATAATGCGCATGACTTTATAAGGAAAGTACACAAAAAAAAAAAAAAATAATAAAAACGAAACTCTGACTTCCTCAAAGAAATCCAACAAATTTGATTCGTTTAAGAAAAAATCATAGTTTTATTAGATAATTTCACTGTTCACAGTTATACCATTTCCTCTTCTTTAAGTGTTAAGTAAATCGACATTTAAGTCATGCATTAAATTATAGTAATTCACATCATTACTCGGTTGATGATCGATTTAAATCATACGACACAACTCATCAACCCCTCATGTTTATTTTATAGCTAACGATCGATCATTTTCTTCTTTGCTTCATCACTATGCTTAGTCCGGCTGGCATAGTGAAGTTGTAAAGCATTTCAAATGCTAAACCATTGTAATAAAAGAAATTCTTTGTATTCGAATAGAGTAAACCAAAAAAAAAAGAAAAAAGAAAGACGTTGCAGATGCATAAACAAGTTCTGTGCAAGATTTGCTACATATGTTTAACATACACTTGCACTTATATCTCATTTTTTCCTACTAAACTTTTTTTAGAAAATTATTTTAGAAATTTATTCATCGTATTTACGACATATATCTGGAAAATATTATAATTAAAAAAATTTTATGCAAATTTTTTTGTTAGTTGTATGATGACATATATTGTGTGAAACAATTCATTTGCAAGGAAAAGATATCGAATTCTAAAAAGATTTATCGTTTGATGATCAAAACTTTACCTTTATTATGATTGCTTTAAAAAAAAAAAAAAATTGATAAAAAGAAAAAGAACGAAGGGTTAATGAACTGAATTTTGTGACAACAACCTGAGCCTATGATCACCAAACTTATGGACATACAAATCAGTGAGTCACATATGTTCCTCAAAACAATAAAAAAAAAGAATAATGAAGAAAAACAAAGACAAGTCCCTTGCGATCTACATAATTGCGTTTCGGTTATGCAGGTCGAATCCCAACTGCACCTTATTTGGAATTCGGCGTACAACCGGAGATATTTAAAAATTCAAGAAAGAAAAGTATTTTTTTTTAGCATTGAGCTTTAATATTAATAACAATCGGTGGCTGTGTCCAATTGATTTCGAAACAAAAGCTTTTTTTTTCATAAAAAAAGAGATCCCTTAAGGTATGTCAGGCATTTAACTGCAGGTAGGTTTGCTGTTCACTAAGTGATGTCCAAAAATAAACCGCTAGGAAGTCAATAAAAAAGAATAAAACCAAAAAAAAAAAGGAAATTACCTTAATTTAAGACGAACCTGGGATACCCATCAGCAAATTTTTTCAATAAAATGTTGATTTGATGTCTTATTAAAATGAAAAAAAGGTTTACCCTAAAAATTTAGAAAAAAATTAAATATTTGAACTTAAACTAAAGTTTTAGTTTTGTCTAGTAATCTTTCATTTTCAGAGAAGTTATATTGGAGTGAAGACCAGGTTGCATAGACAGCAAATGCTTTTAAGATTGCCAACTTAAATGCTCGTCTTCATCCTGATCTTAATGTTGCGAAACGAACAGACGCTATTAACATACCTATATATTTTAATAATGCGACCAAAAAAAACGCAATCGTCGTCACGATCAGCACGAATTCATTAAGAGCACGCATGAAACTTTTGCTTTTGACTTTCTTCTTTCGACAAGGAGGTAACTATCCTTCCATCAAAGTTAAGAAGCGATCTCAGTGTGCATTTCAACATAAACTTCAACTTGAAATGGATACCGACTCAAAAATTCACTTTACCCGTCAAGATATACTTATCCCTTATACATACATAGACATATATGTATATGAGTATGTAGACATATAATTGTCTTTAAAGAACTTTTTTCATAATTCTTTTTTAATTATTAACTTTCCACTTTTCCCATACGCTCCTTTTACTTTCCAACTCCAGACACACAACACTTAAGATACCATGAATGAGTATAAACTGATATGATTTTTTTCAAAGCTCTTATAGTCTGGCTTACAAAGCAGATTTTCTTATGGTTGAATTTAAATGCAATGTTCATATGTTAGCTCTTTCTTAATTTTTCGTATTTTATAGCATTCTAATCAAAAACTCATAAACAATGGATACTATATGAGGGAGATATCAAACGAGACTATTTAGCAATTTTCTATTATTTTTATTTAAAAGAAAAAAAAAACGCTAACTGAAACTCTATAAAACATTCTCTAGAAAAGTTTTTAAAAAAGGAATCAAATCTGAATTGTAAAATTTCCAACTGTCACCATGGGCGATGGATATATCAAAAATTATAGAAATACAAGTAAAGTTTATACGCTATACACTGTGTGTTATATTTGTGAGGTGCAATGTGTGGCAAGACTTTGTTCAAAAAATTAAGGGAATTTTTATTTTAAAAATATATTCGTCTTAAATGACAACATAAAATTTTTTTGTTGAAAGGTAATGACATGAAATTTCTTTAGAATGTATTCCAGCTTTCATTGTATGTATGTTACACCACTGCTGGCCTACAGGGTATTTTAAGTAGGATGCATGTAAAATCCGGTACGAATTGAGATAGAGTTTACTTTTATTAAAACGATGAATTCAGAACCCTTTTGTGAATAGATTTAAGCTTCTCTGTCCGTCCGTCAGTCTGGTATATGTATGAAATACTTTGATGAAATTTGGTACACTTACGTACTGCACTCTAAGGACGAATCTTATTTGATCGAACTCTTTGTACAACTACTCTCATATAAAACTTTCGAAAAGATGTTCCGCAGAATAAACATTGCAACAATCACTGATTAACGACATTTCGACATAGCACATAGTACAACGTTTAATATTTTACGAGGAAAATTGATCGTTGATAGTAATTGGACATAGAAAGTAACTGTACCAAGTTTAGACTGCATAGATCTGTATTTCGGATCCTACTCCATATAGAAACTCTTATGTTATGTAAGGCCTTGGAAACTGCGCGTTTTCATGGAAAGGAGGTACTTCTTTTAGTATATTGCTAGGAAATAAATGAAAAATTGCCTGGGGTGAAGTGGTATAAGGTACTCAAATAACGACTTTGCCCGACTACACTGTTTATAGTAAAAATGGTCGTTGTTTTCTTTTCAAGCATAGCATTTGTAATCAAAATCCAAAGACAGTGCATCGAAGTTTCTTCCAGTGCATCGAAAAACCTTTATGTGACGAATATCTCATAAACCTCACTCCCTCTATAAGTGATCATTGAGGGACATATGTAAATTAGTGGCAACAGCTATCCCAGACCGTATTTCATTTCACAAAGATTCTGTTTTTCGCATAAAGAATGCGAATCTAATTGTCTGAAGACTGTGTAGAGTAAACAAATTTCTTTTGAAATTACGAATTGTTGCGGCTTTCTAGTAGAACATATGCCTTATGATTCCGTTGTCTTCTTCTAAGAAATTATAACAGAGACAAAGAGCATTTCATACAACCTTTAATTGTCAAGTGAGCTCTTTATTAAACAATTTGTAGCTTTTTATTTTTTCTTTTTTTTTTTGAACTGAAAATAAATATTGTTTTAAAAGACAATAAATCAATAAACAATGCTTTCAGATTTAAAACTTTTGTTTTAAAGTTTTAAATAAATAAAAATAAAAAGTTGTAGCATTAAATACTTTTACAGATTTCAAGGCGATTTAATGAAGTCACTTAAGGCACTACAACATATAGGTAAACGTTAGCTAATGACAATATCATGGTCTTTAAGATTAAGCGCAAACAAGAAAACTATATTTATGTACCTAACGTTAGGATAATTTAGTTAATATTTAACCAGAGAGAGTACTCAAATGATTGCAATAATCCATGCCGGCGTACCTTAAAGGTATAAATCAATCAATTCGCAGACTGATCAGACGCATTCACTAAGACTTTGAAAATGCTTTAAAATTAAAAAAAAAATCGTTTTTTGTCATTACTTTACATACATTCCTAATATCTATAATGGACGATAATCATGCCGTGTTTAGCATAAAGAATTTGAATTGTCTGGCTGTCCGTTCGCCTATCTATCTGTCACGTATTGTTTAGCATTGTTTATATATTCCTAATTAATGGCCGTAATGGGTGTGATCTGTCCACGACAAAGCCAACAATAGGTAAATTGTAATTTCGGCACAAGATATTGATTTGAAACTCTATACTATTAATTAGCTGAATGTGGGTTTAAAAAATGGGCGTGGTCTATATAAAAATTGATCTATAGTATTGATGTAAAAGCTGATCCAAATATTTTGGGGGATACACCAAAACTCAATCGACCGATGGTTTCAGATTTAGGAAAATACTTTTCTATCTTCATGTGTTTGTTTAAGGTTATGAATATTAAGAGGCATGGGGGCCGAATTTAATTTATTTATTTATTTGCCTTCTTTTTTTTCGATATTCATTTCTTTCCTAGGCGTAGTTGTGAGTAGATTCAATTTATTTTCGATTTGATTTAATAGTATAACTGTATTAAATCTTAGGTCTCTATACTTACGCGTTCAACTTGAAGCATTGTAATTCAACAACAGATATGTCAAAGGACATGACTTGGGACATGTTTTGAATAGTAGAAGGTATGAAGAACATACGTTTTACATAAGTACGTGATAGCATTTTTTTGGCAAGATTAAGAGAACATTGAGAAAGCGAACAGTTTTGCGGACTGTCGTGATGTATCTAAAGCGAGGAAATTTAGAAAATCACGTTTAGTCAGTAAAAGTAAGTTTTAGTTATCTTCGCATGAAAATACACGCAATGTAAAGAGAAAAATTGTGGCGAACCAGCTTAAAGCACACATCTTTCTTTCTTCACATATCTTTCTGGCACCAGAACATTTTCCGCTAATATTAATCAGTTAATTAAGTAAATCAATTAAAAGTACATTCTCGTAAATAATTTCTTTGCTTAATGTATATAAGGAAAATTAATAAATTAAATTTTAGAGGCGAAAACATTCTAAACGCGATTTGTATATGTTTTGAAATACAAAGTTATTACTAAATATTTATGTAGTTTATGCGTGCAACGAAGATCCATAAATGATATCTAAATATTTAGATTAGTAACGAAATGATTTTCATATGAACAGCAATACACTTAAACGAAAATTATTTGCAAACAAACATATACATTTATATATATATATATCGGAATGTAAATAGTGAAATCATATTCTTTAGCGCTTATTGAAATGCTATGAAGCGAAAGACTGAGGAAACATTACTGCGATGGATGTAGCTTGCAGTATACCGGAGGAAATGTTTTGTAGTTGTTTCTATAGTACAAAGAAAATCATGAGGTTTAATTAAACTTAATCCACATAATCGCGAAACAAATACTATGAAATTCTAAGAAGCGTTTATCTGGGCAAGATTTTAAAAAAAAACTAAACTTGTCTACCACATCTGCGGTTGTTAACCTCTTTCATTCATGCATTGTTGTCTGTTATGCTTCTCGTACTCGTATGTATAATAATGGTAATAAGAGCAGTTGGCATTCTGAAGGCCATATAGCGCTTTTAAAAATTTTGACTTTTGTTTGTTAGAAAGCAGTAAATAAAGTTTTGATTTGCCAGTTACCTAGACCTACGCACGTACTGAACATTAAGAATCAGTTGCAATTAATTCTTACGACCATTAAGCAATCAAACAAAGCACGTGTAGGTCTTTCTTTAAATCAAAACAATTTAATTATTTAACGGTTTAGACTAAACGGCTTTTTAGCATTTATTAACTGCCTTTTTGTACTGTATATTAATCTACCGTTTACGTTGCATAAGCGAGTTAGGGTTTATTGTCGCCCATAACAAAGCTTAAAGGGCTTAAAGTTATTTTCAGACTGAAGCAAAAAAGTTCTTTGAGTACCGCGAAGAAAATTAAATTTCATCATGCCATTGCTGTTCGCTTTGCATGAAACACCAATAGGTCGCCTAAACTATACTGCAAACGATTTACTGTCCATAGTAGGAGCTCAACGACAAGCGTACAGCTGAGTCAGGACAAATGGACAGTGACTTTACATTTAATAAGTTTTTTAAGGCTTCGAAGGCACAATATCAATCCGTCTAACGAAATATCATCGCCAAGTTTTAGGACTTAGTTACGAGCTTTTCAACAAGTACTTGAACAATTAGATATCATTGTAGCCTAACTGTTCCTGACGTCTTTAGGTTAGATTTTCTTGGCAATCATGAGTCATTTCAACAACCCGACGAAATTGTAACGATTAAAGTAATAAAGTTTCAAATTTTCTCACTGCAATACGTTATGGAAATCGCGCTAAGTCTTGACTTAGAAAACTTTCATTATGATTCAATATTTTCCTTAACCAAAACAAATAAATACGCTACACCAATTCGCTTAATACAGTTATTCATATAACGACTTTTCAAAATGATGCATGTTATAGGAAATAGCCGAAAAAGGTGGTCCGATCGAAACCATTTTCAATAGCGTCCGTACCAAATTTCATCAAAATATCTCTGAAAATTGCGACTTGTACGTTGAACACAAGAAAACAAGTCAGATAGACAGATGGACAGACAACTCTCGATCGATGCCAAAAGAGATTCTGAATCAATCCGTATAATAAAAGACAGGCGTAACTCAAGACCTTGTGGATTTTAGATGTATCCGCATAAACTTCCTATACCCTTATACCACAAGTGCAGTAGGCTATAAAAACCCTTTCATTGGATTTAAACCAGTTAAAAAATAAAGGGCGACAATCGACGTGACATTGTAACTTATAATGCTTTAGTTGTATGTATTGCCATAATTTCAAAATTTAGTTGATGTCTGTTACGGTTCCATTTAAAAGTGCAATGATGGAAAGTATCTGGATGGAATTATATTACTTTTTCAAATTGTTTCAAAAGAAGACCTCATTTGTTTTTTTATTATTAACTTTAGAGTTATTGTTCAAGCATATGTTTGTGAGGAATAGTTTTTTCTTCAGTGTATCTTTTGCCCATATACAACAACAACATTATGGACTATTCTTAGCATTTCCTCGCAAGTTATGTATTCGCGTATCTGCATTCATTCATATATATATATGTGTATATATACGCTATATATATATATATATATATATATATATATATATATATTTATATGTATATGTGTATATATGTTAACGCATTCCATAATTTAACATTAAATTGTGCCTATATTGTAATTTGCATTTGTTTTTCTAATCATTGACGCGTTAATATGGCAAAAAAGTAAATAAAGGAAAAATGCAAAGGAAAAAAGCACTTGAGAATAATTGGCATTGGCCGCAAATATAGAAGAAAACTTGAAAATCACTACCATCACACACTATAATAACACGTCCGAGCCTATAATTGCAATAATAAGCCAACGCTAGTTAGTCTACGCACACAGCACATGCCTTATATAGAGCAATTGTTGTGAGACGCGAAGAAGAAAAACAAAAAGAGAGAACCGCATGTCTATAAATTATGTTGTAAATTTACATAACTAGCAATAATACAGTAGTATAGTAATAACAAGAACATTCTAACAAATGTAAAAAGTTTACATTGCCAATGAATAATGAATGAATTAATTAATTATTAACACACAGGTCACAGATAAGCAAACAGACCATTAAGGCAAACAAATTCTTCGCAATTGGACAAAAGCGATTACCCCTCGTTCACCCCTAAACAGTTCTGTTTTATTATGTGTTAAGGAAATATGAAAAAAAAAACAATTATTATACGAAAAGAAAATAAACAAACTAATAGACTTCTAACTAAACGAAAGCATAGACCGAAGGCATGTTGAGAAAAAGTTAGTACTTATCTGCAATTACACAGTTAGTCGACGAAATAGTGCAATTTAAGCTTTGTTATCACTAAGGTAACCTTTGCGATGCTGTAATGCTGTCAAAACAACGAAATTAATAAGTGATTTCCATGGAAATTCCTTAATAGTACTTTTCTAGTTATAATATGAAAGCATATTTGTTTTATCACTGCCTTTGCAACATCAGAAGAAAAAAATGCAACATTCAGCGAGTCATTCGAAATATGGTAGTATGTGACGTGATGTATGTATGAATCTGAAAGCTAGCTTACTTTCACATGGAAGACTCAAGATCTTATCCAGTACGATATATATATCCAGTACGACATATATATGTATAAATAGGTTATATATATGTTAGATACATGTACATATTCTTGTATTATACTATTATGTATATATATACATATAGATACACATAGATATATATGTACTTATAAAAGGCTTAGTAATATATTATTACATTGATATTATATAAATTATTATGTTTATATTATATAAATATTATTTTATATATATATAATATGATATGATAATATGATCATTATTATTTTTTAGATTATTATTATTATTTAAATTATAATTCAAATTATTTAGATTGTTATTTAAATCATTTGGATTATTATTATTATTATATACTATTGTTACATAAAATATATAAAAAATATATATAAATCATTATCATTATTTGGATGATTAATTAAATCTAAAAAGTAAAATTAATATTATTATTATATATATATGTTATATATTTTTTGTTATATATATATAATCATTATTTTTAATAATTTTTAATGTCAATAAAAAATATTTCAATGCTAATGTATATAATAATAAGAATAATAATCTAAATTGTTATCATTGTTAACATTTGTTAATGTTCGGATTATTCTATTATTATTATTATTATTATTATTATTATTATTATTATTATTACTATTATTTTTATTATAATTACTATTATTGTTTAGTTTAATAATATTATTACTAATCATCAATAATAACAAACTAAATAGTTCATCCCCTTCCCGCATTTTGTCTGCCTTCCTGAATCGCGAGCCATATAAATTTGTCGGTCTCACCATTGATGGAAGCGTGAATGATTTTCGTGGACTGAATATCCAACAAATCTCATGAACATAAATTGTTTTTCCTAAGTTTATTTTAATATCTTCTTGTAAGGTTAGGTGTTTAAAAAAGAAGGATTTTTGCTGATGTAAATTATAATTATTTATATAAAATGCATTTATGAAATTCATATCTGTCTTCGAGTGAACGTTCGATGCTCGATCATATATTACAGCTAATCTCGATCCTTCTCGATAAGGACATGTCTTACCAGATCTTATAAACCATTAAATGTGCGTATTTTTTTTACTTTATTAACTTTTTATAATCAATTTAGACCAAAGGAATAAATTCTAAAGTTAAAAGTAGAATGAGCTCTAGCAACTAAGGCTAACACTGTTGAGCCTTTTTATTTTTCCTTTCAAAGGTAGACTAGATGATGAGTCTAGCCACTTTAATAAAGTTCAGAATTTATTTCCTCCCTTTTATAGAGGCCAGGTGAATGAGTAAGAGTCGTTTTCTAACTTTGTTTTTTAAGATTTTTATCTCAGTCTTTGCGGAATCTGAGTCTTATAGGGCTTTCACTAAAACGATTGCGTTTTAAAAACATAACACACATATTGTACTGTATTTTATGACCGATACATTTGATTACGTTATTTTGTAGATGTTGGTTTTTGGGGCTTATTCGGTGTCCGAACATATGCTGCTATGTTTTTGTGTCTTCTTCGTTACAGTAAACCTGCTGATCTGTGTGACTGAGTGGCGCAATCTTATCACCCATGTTGCACTCATCGAATTGTATGCGTCCTCTTATTAAACATCCTACTGTTAAATATTACATATGGCTTTCCATTCAATAAGACATTTTTTCTAGACTAACAAATTCCGCTTTGCATATACAAAAGGGAAAAAAATAATAAATAAAATCTGTCAAGACATGATAAGCAAAAAATTCGATCTAAACTTAATCTACAATTTCTACTTTGCTTCTTTTGCATTCTTAACGCCATTTACATAGGAACAAATTAAACATATCAACACTTTGTTTCACTTCGTTTTTTTTCTGTTTTTTTTTCCTTTTCATATTTTATATCTTTGCTAAAGAAACTCGAGTAGAAGGAGGAGAAAATTACTTATCAAATGTACTTGAATATCTTTTTGCAGCTTAACACTCGACTCGACTCTATTCTGTCCATAACTTTAAGTAATGATAAATACAATAAAAAAAAAAAAAAAATAATAAAAAAAACAATAAGTAAATAAATAAGAAAACTATTATGTGTCTTGAACTTTACGTTCTGTGCCTCCCAACAGCAACATTTTAATTAATTTGTATTGTTATTGTGTTTTGTACCACTTAAAGAGATTTGTTTTTTTTTATTTTATTTATTTATTTAAGCGTTCATTAAAGTTAAACCAGAAGATGTTTATAATTATTTTATTAAGTGACCGTCTTTATAATCACAACGGGAGGCATGCTACATTTGTCATGTGCTTCCGCTTGCAACGTTGGGGTTCATCTCCCCAAGTTCATCTTGGTGCGATTTGTGAAATTGATTTCATCATAATCGTGTGTCTATTTATCTCCTAGTCGAGATCACTATTATCAATTCGTGAATCTTGTATAGAGAGATGCAAACTTCATTTCCAAAATTTTTCGTACTCTCTTAGATCATCGCTTGAAAAACTTATTTATTATAAGGGGTGTGATTTTTTTTCTTATTTTTATGTAAAGAAACCAATTAAATATTAAAATTAATTGAAATCGCTCATCACATCATATAAAGGGATAGGTAGGTTTTGTAGTTGTGAGCGGTTGCTAATCAATCAATGCGGATTGTTGTTATAATTGCTTTAATTTTGTGTCAACTTTAGGTCTTCCAATGGAGTAGTTACAAGGAAACTTTTCGATGTCGCTTCATTTATGAAACAGGGCTGTTGAGTCTCACAAAGAATGAACAGAAGAACGCAAATATGACTTGATACTGTTTGTGTGGTGTTGTTTAGAGTACAGCTATTAAAGTGTATGTGCAAAAGGATCCAAATATATCTACAATCATTTTATCGCTTCAAATGCAATCTCCTATTTAATATACTGCCGAGTATCGTACGCATCCAAATGAACCTATTTATCGTTTTCTCATAAAAAGTAGGTCGTGCGATATAGTTATCATAACTTAGTGAAAAATGTTTCTTATTTTGATATAAAAGATCAATATAAAGAATATAGGTGTGAGAAGATTCGATTTATGCCGAAAGTAACTTGCTCCTATAATTCCGCTATTTTTTCTTTTTTTTTTTTTTTGGTTAATAAATTTTTGTATTTGAAAGAAACGATAAAATTAGATTGTGCTTAACTTGGCAATTAAAGCAGACAGACGTCCGTGCTTATGTACACACAAGTACAAGATTGGATTTAACGCTCAGTACATCTTTGTTAGAGGAAGAAGAAATAAAAAAAAAATCTATAAAAATCCGATTAGATCTTAATGAGAATATAATTTATTTTTTCCTCTAATTCCGGAAAGTTTTTGCAAGAATTTATTTTGAAAAAAAACCCATAAAAGGAAGCGATAAAAGTGTATTAGAAAAGAATCGGTATATATTTCGTAATGTTTACCGTTATTATTACAAATGAGTTACTTTTACTTGAATTTATGTTTTGATGGAGAAGCAAAAACTTCATACTCCATGAAATATCTGCGTAAAAAAATCTTCTGCAAAACGAGTCTTATGAGAAAAGTCATTTTTAAAATTATTAATTAAAATTTTTAATGTATATGATATTTTCGGGCAAGCCAAAAATCCAAACATAGATCCTTCCAAAATATGATCTACATTTGCGAGAAATACAAATATAGATCCTTTGAAAATTAGATCCTTTGAAAATTAGGTCTACATTTGCCTTTTTTCGCTTGTCCGAAAATATCATATACATTAAAAATTTTAGTTAATACACATTTAAATTATAATTTTTGTTTGACTAGACTTTTTTTTTTGAAAAAAATTACATTTTCCTCATTAATTTTTCACTTTTCAATTATGTTTCTTTGATCAAAAAAAAATTAAATTAAATTCTTACCGGTACCGCCTTGATAATTCCATTTTAAATTGTCTCTTCAAATATTTAATCTCGTATATATCCTGTTAATATCCTTAAGCGGCAAAAAAAAATTTTTTTATTTTTTTCTTAAGAAAATCACTTAAAAAGAGGAATTTTTCTTATTATTTTTGGCAAAGCACTTTTCAATAATCTTTTTTAAATTTTAGACTTAGAAGCAAAATTCAACATTTTCCTTTAAATTGATCACATTGATTATCCTTATTAGACCAGAGAGCAGAAAACTGGTAAAAAGTAATCCATTAAAACGACCGATATTAAGGGAGAATGATTTTGCTTTGATAAGGATTTTACTCTTTTTTTTTTTACTTCAATTCTTGTATGAATGATTGGTGCACAAAGGATACACTATATACATCCGATAATGTGATCTCCTTAATTAACCGAATTCGAAAATAAAATACAACCGTTGAGAAAGAGCGCCAGCCAGCAACTGACCATAAATATCAATGCGAACAGTAAATGAAGCTCGAAGCGCGATCGCACAACACATGCATGATCATCATCCAGCACACAAAACTTCTATAGTATAGGGACACAAGCATACACATACATGTGTATATACATGGGCAGATATTCAGAAGCAAATGATACGATACGAGGGAACACAAAAAATGACTGGCGCAGGGTCTATATATACGGTAGCAGAAGTCGCGCGCAACAGTTAGAATATAATAACACTGACTTATATGTTATATCGTATGCATATGCATGCATATATATATATATATATATATATATATATATATCAGTAGATGCAAATATGTTACAACTATAACATATAAGTGCTTCCGCTTTAAGATTTATATATATAATTCATATATCAGCAATCTTGTTTTATTTGTGCTAATTTCAATGTATTAGTGCATGTAACGTGCGTGACGTATGTAAGCGGAGTGGGAGAGCAAGCTCTCTCAGAGTGCTTTTGTTTTTCAATCTTTTTAAGCTAAGAAATCCTGAGCCGACATGCATTCAAATACGTATACACCTATACGCTGCATAAGCGACATATATGTATGAACAGATAAATATAAATATATATATATATATATATATATATATATATATATGTATATATATATATATATATATGTGTATACATATGTATATATGTCAATTAGACATACAAGGGATTCTTAAGAAATTCCTTATAATGAAAACAAAAGAAACTCTTTTTAAATTTTAAAAAACATTTCTGTCTAGCGAATCCTTTAAAGTACAAAAAAAAAAACAAAACACACATATGCACACATCAACATGTGAACGTGTTCTGCACACTCTAACAGGTCATTTGGCCAAGTTATTTATTATTTGTCTTCTGGTTTTCTTTTTTGCCTTCAAGCTATAAAAAAAATGTCTTATTATAGCCCTCAAGTTAGACTGACTAACCGACTAAACTGAATATATGAGCAAAAGTGTGAGCAAATCATAACACAAACACACAACCTATATATGTACATGTATATGTAAATGTGCACACATATTTAACCATTACTACTTTACAGCATCAAGATATGCATTCATATCCATAACCAGTCATCTCAACTCCATTCACATTCATTTATCCCAACAGTCTTAGCCATCCAGCCAGCCGGCATTTATGCATACAGCAAAAATTTCACACGATCTCTTGTTGTTGTTATGATTGTTGTTGTCGTTGTCGTTGTTGTTATTGTTACTGTTGTTGCGTTTCTAAGAGCATGTATGTCGTTTTTTTTTTTTTGCTTTTTTGTTTGGTTATCTTGTCTCTCGCCACACAAGCGCTTTTTTTTTGAACTTGTTTATTCTATTGCATGCAATCGGCTCAAGAGTTGCCAGGCTTAAGAATTGCTATCCTATTGGGAAATAAACAGGTGCAACGAAGGAATGTCTACTTCCGCGAGATATATTTCGTTTTCCATTCTATTTATGACATCTCGAAATAGACCGTAAGGTCAGATGGCACGATGACATCCTACTCGATAAAAGATCTTATGAGCCTTCCGAGTGTGTAGTGAGTAAAAATCAATTTTTTCAAACGAACGCGGACAGCCATTGATTAACGCAATCTCTCAGAGATGATGTAGCATTTCTGGTAAGCATTATGTATATAATTAAATCTCACTCGACGCATGATTACTAGCAAAATATGGACCCATCATACTTATTTCGTTCGCTTTTCGTGATCCAAATCGCTGGGGTAAACACAAACGAAACCAACATCAGGATCGTTTAGCAAAAGACAGGATACGCAGAAACTTATATATTTCGTCTTTGATACATTCTTTGACCTAGACTTCTGCACCATTTCGCAATTCACGGCACATGAAGGAAACACGATTTCAAGCCTTTTTTTGCACTTTTTGCCTGCCTATGCATGGAACGGGGTCCGTCGCTGAACGAAAGCTAACTCCTAACTCCGTGAACATCGATCGTAAAGTCGAATATCCTTGGCATCTACCTTTCAAAGATTAGTTGGAGCTGCCTCAGCTTAACGAAACGATTGCTAAAAAATGTCTGCCAGCAACAATTGAGGCAATTCAAGGTTAAAATCCACATTGTGTTTCTAACGCTTCCAGGTGACATTTTAGTTTACATCTACCTTACCATCCGCCCAGGACTCGTTGGCAGTACGACCCTAAAATGAGCTATCGCACTGCTATCACACACGTTCATCAACCATTCACTCTTTCTCTGATTAACAACCCATTCAATCGATGATTTAGTTTCGGTCTAACAATATCATGATCAGGGATTATTTTGACACCCGGCGTAAAGCTAGGCAATGGGCAAATGTTAAAACATAATTGATCTCTCTTGGGATATTTGCAAATGTCCTGCACAAAATATTAGAACCTGGAAGCAGACGACACATTCAGAATTCCTATCTAATGGCGCATTTAACGCATCTCTCTCTGTATTACGCTCAATAGATATCGTTTTTCTTAAATTGTTTTTTTTTTGTTTTATGTTTTCCTTATTAAGATTTCTCTCATGTTTCATCGTTGTATTCATAAAGCGACACTCATTAATAAATAAATTATAATTATTCGCATTAGAACAGGAACAGACATTAAATTTGCTTATTGGTTGGGCTTGATTCGGTTACACATAGCGCGTTATGAATTCTTCGACATTGTCTTCCGGCTTATATGGATTATAAACGATATGGAAATGAATTCTAAATATAAGTGTGAATGGATTCTAAAGTATGAAATTAGTGTCTGATTTCATTTAATTGAAATTTTATGATATTTTTACATAAAATGCAAATAAAAAAAACTCAACAATTTTCTAAATTCATTCATAAATACTTTCGACACAGAGAGAGAGTGGTAGAGGGAGAGAGGAAAAATACTCAGACCATTACCTCATGGACTCTTGAATGTACGCTTGTTTGCACACGAGATGTGCTATATGAAGATGCGATATCCAATACATGTTCTTTGATTCCAATTACATTTGCATTCCTTTCACTTCCTTTGCAAAAATAATGAAATGCATTAAATAATAAAAAGAACAGACGAAAACATGGATTAACCCTAGCGGTCCCAATATTTTACACAAATTTCAATAACACTATTTTAGATGAAATTCGAAGAAAATGGTAATTGAAACTTGGCAGGAAATTTCATTAGATAGGAATTGAATTCCAGATTCAAAATGTGGCATTAAATAACTGATCGTTTACGGAACTGCCGAGTCAAATAATGGCAGGTAGCAAACAACATGCAAAGTCAGTGCTTCGACCCTAAATTATAACCCCGAAGATAATAAATTTTAGTGTGAAAATCATTCTCAACAACAGGTCCTCTTATGACTCGTGGACTCATAGTCATACAAGAAAAATATTGCTATTTGTCAGCACTGATGGACTGTTTTTCGACCAGAGGAAGATTATTCTTCGTCCTTTTGTCACAACACAAAAACAAGTGACGACCTTGTATCGACCGTGACGCACCCTATACCACTTTGTCTAATAAAAAGCGATAGAATACCAATAATTGCGTACTTTGCTTCCCTGTATTGCCCGACTTTACACATATAGGTGAGGGACCGGAAAATAGACATATATAGTCCAAATTTGATTATGGATTAATTTTTATCATAAAATATTAAAAATTATATTTACCTCTCATATAAAGGCTTGCTCCTCATACAAAAGAGTGTATGGGAGGAGAAATTTTGAAAATTTGGAATACTATTACTCTCCGATTGTTTTTGTCGAGAAATTTTAAAAACAGCAGATTTTTTTTTTTTTTTTTTTGGAGAAAACTTTGTCTGTCGTAAGCTGTCGTACAAATGTTCC
>KK499940.1:0-30658 GCA_000688715.1 Glossina pallidipes | reverse complement strand
AAAACTTTGTCTGTCGTAAGCTGTCGTACAAATGTTCCGCTCCAAGTCGCGTTCAAAGCACGGCAATGTACGTCAGTGTAAAAACCGTGATCCATAGGTTAAGCACAAAGCGCATAGACATACAAACGGATAGACGGATAGACAAACTTACACAGGCGAACAAAGGCGAATCTTTTTAAAATTCTTCTGTATGTTGCATACATCCTCATACCATACGTTACAAGCGCAGAAGGCTATAAAAAGTCTTGAGTTTTCAATCAAAGGAAAAAGCTTTTAAGTCTATTGCTTATTGTGGCACGATTTAGTTATATCCAATCTTGTTTATGTCCAACCTTAAGGATAAGTTTGAACTTTTCCTTTTCCCAATGCAAAAAATATGATAGGATTTGATCCTATGAAAATTTTATTGTATAAAAAAGTTATTTTGCCTTACAGAGAGAAAACGCACCTGAAGCATTTCTTTATTTAATTTTTATTAATTGAGAAAACTTTTCACTTACACCTAATATCTGATCAAAATGTACCGATTTGGTGACAATTGTTTTCTTTGCCGCAAGTTCGTTCAACTTTGCTAACATTAATAAAAAATCGTCAATACAAAAAATCTTAATATGAAAACCCCCCCTACAATGATTAATGATCTGATGATAATGAAATACAAAGAAACTGGGAATCCCTTTACTTAAATAATCATTTAAATTTAAAGACATATTTATACATTTCCACGTACAAGCACATGTTGTTGTAGGTGCCTTCTATTCCATATTCATATTCAGGCAGTGGCAGTACATGTTGTCATAAACTCGGCATATTTCTCTTGTGCTTAGGTTCTTTTTTATTATTCATTCATTAAAACACACATCAGCATTGAAATCCTTTCTTGTCTCTGCTGACATATACTGGCATAAAGGCATCAGGCAGGCGGTCTCATCTCTGAACGAAAGTGAAGAGAACAACATCTTCATCTTGGATTTTATGCATTTTATTATTTTCATTTTTGTTTTTGTTGAAGCGCGCGGTTAATTCTTTTGAAATGTATTACTTTGCGCACACATATGTAAGCAATTAGTGAGAAGAAGTATGTGATGGTTAGTAAGCATTATAATAGTAACTAAAAAGGCAACAGACACAAGGAACAGAAGAAGGAAAACCTTGTGTGATTATGCACTTGTGTGTTATGCGCAGCATAATTTTTGTGTTTCATCGCATATTTTGTTTTTTATATATAATTGCTGCTGCCGCTGCAACATGACATGATCACCATCAGCCAGCGGCCGTATACTCATTCCTTAGTCATCCTTACTTTTTTTCTTTTAAAGGCGAAAAAAGTAACAAAAATTCGTCTTATAAAAAAAAAAAAAGTTGATCTTCTTCATTCCTCTTTCGACTAGCGAGCGACTCTTGATTATTTGCTTCGATAAATTTAAAGGAACTTTTCTTTTTAATTATTTATATAAAAAGCCTTCTCTACTAAATATTTATGCTTTTTATTTTTTTGCACATGATCTTGCCAAGAGGAAGCAACCGATCTCTCATTGGCGAATAAAAGCCGTTTTATTAATTCCAATTATTTGTTAAAGATTTTAAGAAGGCGATTACATTTTTTTAGAAAGAAACAGCTTTGCTGGCGAGTATATGCCATCGAAAATGTGTGCGAGAGACTTTGGAAATATATTTAAAAATTAAAAAATATTACACTTTCCTGCCAAATAAGCCCATAAGCATTTTAGATATAACTACTCCGCGAACTTATGGCAAATTTCAAGTATGCTTATCGGATTAGAAGTTTGGCTAAAGCGAATTTCGAAAACCTTTTATTATATTATCATCCCGTTAATATTCTCTTCAGAATCATTTAGTTTAAATATATTCGTGGCTCAGCTCTATTCTAACAATTTTTGCTTTCGCCTTTCTTCAGTCAAAATCGTGGGTTTTATACCGGAAGAAACAAAGATTATTAGGTATTATTAGGCGAAAGAATTTATATTGGTCTGGTAGCGATCCATCCATCGACCTATTTTCGTACAACTTCAAGTTTGCGAACCCGCGTGCCAGCCAAGCCAGGCTGCACCGATGTGAACAAGTGGTAACCAGGAGACGCCATGTCTGGCGAGCACGCTGCATGTGGCAGAGCTTCCCATTCGAGCTGCAACAGTGTGTCCTGGACAACTCTTGCAACAAGTGGCCAAAATGTGGGATCTTCCGGCAATTCGTGTTCGCGTTGAAAGCAAAACTGACAATTGTAATATGACGGAGCAGCGTCACCATAGTTGACTTCGGCAGCAGATTTCTTCAAAAAAAGCAACGAAAGTATTGACTTTGGAAGAAGAAAAATTTTGAGCAGTCCACGATCAGAGTGGGCGTACACTGAATAAATCAACAATATTAAATTGAAAACTGCTATTTTATGTAGAGGAAGGTCAAAACCATCGAATTCAAGCGTTATGTACCCTGGTATTTGCCATTTCTTTTTCACTTTTTGCCTGTAGAGGTCGCTGATCAAAATTTTTGCAAGCTCACAATAATAAATCTATTACCTCCTGCCGCACGCATGATACGATTATTTTATTCCCATCAGATAAATTTTGATGTTTTCTTTTTCTTCTTCTTCTTTTTCTTAAAATCTAAATGTGCTGCTATAAAAGTGAAAGTGCCTGCTTTCGCAGCTGCTCAATCAATGAGGAACAAGATAAAAAACATTTTCTTAACCTTTACTTATTGCGTAATTTACAGATCAAGATTATTTGATCGCGTAAGAGGATACTTTACAAGTAGTTATCGAAATGGAACAAAATTTATGCAAAAATTTAAAAGGCTTTGACTTTCATTTGCAATGATTATAATCCCAACTCTAAGAGAATATTTGTACGTCTTCTACAGAAATTTAGACTGTGTTACTCACCCACATATAATTCTGGCCACCAAAGAGCAAAAAATAAAAGTAGTGGAATATTGGATTGTCAAGGATGATAATTTGACAAACTATTGGGTCATCAAGGATGAAATTTGTAGATAAATATATATTTCAATTTTATGTGAGTATAATGATGTCAACTCAAATTTATGGACGAGGCACCAGTTATCGCTGGTAACAGTTCGCATAGATCGTCCTAGAGCGTTAGAAATCGAGCGAATCGATAGCTCATTTCAATATGGAAACAAAACAAGCCGGATCGGATTATAAATAACTAAGTTTGTTGAGTGGTGGTCTTGATGCAAAGAATCAGTTTAACTTTCTTGCTTTGCCAGTGATACCTACACAGAGCTCTCGTAGAATATACGCGCCCTTGATCAACTTGAAATTCCAAGCTGAATTAGTTACGTTAGTCTGCCGTTCTGGCTCTTTTTCATTATGTGAATTCTCAAAGTTGATAAAATTAGGACTAAAGCATGTATCCTTAGATGCCCTTAAAAAAAAAAAACACTGCTTCATTTACAATTCTCTGCGCCCGTAACTGACGAAGGGTCACCAACGTTGGTTCCATCAATATTCTATTACGTAAAGCAGCTCGCTACAACTTCTGATAGCAACATTTAGAGGTATGAAGGAAGCGGTGGAAAAGATTCCCATTCATGCTGAAACACCGCTTAGTATATTCACTAGTTCACGTACGGAAGGGAAGATCTGAACAACTTGATAAATATATTCTTAGTATATTTATTTAAAATGAATCCAGAGTAGTTAGTTGATAGTTTTTGGCTTATATTTATATTAATTCGTGATATCAACACCTAGCACTGCCTAGTTAAGCGAAAAATTATGCCATAGCATTGAATTACTTTGGCATTCGAAAATTTATTTAAAAATACATTGTATTCAGTGAAAACGATACTACATACTGTATACTACTAATAATTGTAAAAAAAAAATAAAACAACAACAACAACAAAAGGAGAAAAAATATAAAATTTGATATAAAATATTTATTTGCTTTTTTATTTTTCAAAAAAAATTTTAGTACCGTTATCGGCAAGAATGGAAAAACAAAAAAAAACACTATGTGTTTCCGGTTAATATCGTTAATGATGTTATTGTCGCTGCTGGCTTTAAAAAATTAGATTTCTTTAAAAAAAAAAAAATTTATTTTACTTTTTTTTGTTGTTTTTTTTTAACTCAATTAGTTTAATTATAAACCGATGTCGCGGAATAGTTCGTATTTGTATCAGAATAAGTATTTTTATAGACTTTATAACGCACACAGTAGAAGAAGAGAATGAAAATAAGAAGAGAAGAAAAACAAAAAAAAAACTACACATTCTCATCACCCTTCACCCACATGTGTTGACTTAAGGATAAAATCAAAATGTGAAGGAAAAAAAAAACATAAACAGAGCCACGACAACATAACATAAACTTACTTAAAAACGAGATCATTGTGAACGGAACTTATTTACTGATAACAGTTTCTCCTGATTTCTCACATTTATTTATACATATAAATGTATATATGGATACATATATGCACTTAGCACAGTCAAGCAAATCTCGTATTTAGTTTTTATGTGCCAGCAAGTAGCGCGTTTGTGTGATTGAATTTTCATTCATTAGTCTTTAGATTCGCAATTCGGTTTTAAAATATTTTACATTTTTTTTTTTTTCTTTATATACATATATTTTAAGATAACATTTGTTTTTTAAACTTCCTTTGCAAAAAGTGGGAAAAGTACAAATTATGTCACTAATGCACAATATCACTAACTATATGAAAGATACGTTGAAAAGAAAATCAAATAAGTTGAAGGACTTCTTACAAAAGTCTGCATTTTCAGTCTATTCTTGAGTTAAATGATATTTTTAGTTTTCGTTTACTTTAGGAGAAAACTTTTTTTATTATAAGAATTTATTTATTGTTCAAGAATGCAGAACTCATAACTCGGACATTTTTAGGGTAACTCAACAACAGTTTGTAAGTGAAAAAAGAGTTTATCCTCCAAGCTCAGTCCATACTTCTGTTCGTCCATCGAGTTATTCGGCACTTCCAAGTACACAGTACTTAAATTTTAGGCTTTCCAATCTATTGAAAGACAAATGTCAAGCAAACTCTTGTATCACCAAGTGTCGCATTCAATCGATTTGCGAGCACTGAGTGAATGTCTTGCGTCATTTTTTCCGCCATTTAAAGGCCAATCAATTATACAAAAGATGCTAAGATATAATCTGATTGATTCCGATCTTTTTTGCTTATTTAGATACCAATAAACAGACGGAGCCATAAATTAATGAATTCATGTTCTCTTATATAATGGCAAAATGATGCGTGAGATCTATTCTTCATTCTTCGAAAATGAATCGAATATTTGTTAGAACTTTTTCACTCTTTAGAGTCATTCTTGGCTTCGATTCTGTACAAAACTTTATAAACCCATCTTAGTTCTTTAAAAATTGACATGTCAATTCCAATTAGGAGGTATAGATAAGATGGAGTTCTCAAAAACATGAAAGTTCACGCATATTAGATGTAGAATGGATGGTGTAGAAGAAGAAAAATTGTAATCTTCCTTAAAATATAAAATTTTTACACGTAAGCAAAAAATTGGACAGCTTCAGCGTAGTGAACAGCGCGACGTGGGTTTTTCCATAAAAGCAGCGGACAATTCAGGCTTAAGCAAGCTTTTTTGCCTGCTGATCAAAATCAATCACAATGTTGATGATTTCAAGACTAATACGAACCCTGAAAACTGGAACATGCACTTAAAGTGCCATAGTGTAAAATGGAAATTTTTGCAAGCATTGGATAGGAATGTTCAAGTTCCTTATCCAAAAAAAGAAGGCTCGAATTCTTCTTGGAGAAAAATGGATAAACTATCTAAAAGAAAATAAGCTGATGAAGAATTTGTAGTTTTTATGCTTAGCATAGAAAGGTATTCTTTTCTAACATGGGGAGATCAAGGTTCGATTTATTAATGAAGAATGGAATCGGATCCGCATAAAACCAACAAAATCGGCAAAAGAAAAAGCTAAATTTGTTCCATATCTTAATACGCATCGTAAAAAGCAAAATCCAAGGCCTGCCATTGTGATCTGTGCATTGCAGCTCCCATATACGTAAAGCCGTGTGTAGGAAACGATTTTAACAATGATACGAACGTAGCACACAAAATGTGAAGAAAGAAGGAGAGATTTTGCTTTGTAGTTGACCTTCCCCGTGTTGGGATACATCTTGATGAAAGAGGAAAAGGTTCGCATAAAAACAAAAGCCTTACGTACGTCTAAAGGCACTTGTTGAGGAATAATATATAATTTTTTTTTTCCGTATCATAAAAATTCCATAAATTCTGTCTCATCAAGTTTTCACTTCAGTGAATTTTAAAATTTGAGAAAATTTTGTGCTTGTTATAGAATCTTGAAAAAACCAAAAGTGTTTTTTGTTTTAAATTCTTAAGCGTTTTAGAACGCTTACATAATTCTATACGAAGACATTCCATTATGAAGGAACCAAATTAATTTGTTTCTATAAAAGTAGTTTTACTGTACAAACCTTTCAAATTCTTTTTTAATAACTCATTGTACGTCTACGCTTGTAGAATATATTTATACAGAATATATTTGTCACTTTTCAATACACCTTTAAAAGCCCGGATCCCAATCAGTCTTTTGTGTTTCGGTGCGTGTCGAGTAACAAACAATCACGTCACTGGGTTGAGGTACTATTTTTGTATCCTTCAGGCGTAAACCACATTCCACATCTTTTTTTATGGTATCTACTTCATTCTTTAAGTGCCTCATCGATTCCAGAGAACCTTAATGAAATGGAATGGAATTTACATAATTAAGTTTTAAGCAAATAACTTTCATTTCTTCCCACCGTCATATAACACTTCGTTGTCACGTAATAAACGGAATTTTTGCGATTTCTTTAAAATGCCTTTTGTGCAGCGGCAACCAGCCACTGGAATTTCTTTGCGTCCTTCGGTTATGAAAAACTGTTGTAAAACATTCGCCTCGCCCACTATTTCCTCAACTTCAAGTGGCGGCAATTTTGCACTGATCTCTTCTTTTAGATCATCTATCAGTCTATAGATAATATTACAGCAACGTATGGAAACTCCAGGAGGTGCTTTAGTTGGAGGTTCCACAGCAAAGGCATAGATAATGGCATTAAATGACTTGGCCAATTCGACATCGGTTTCCGAAACGTTCCCTACTCCGTAGTGAACCACGTCCAAACGGCACTTATCATTGCCCGTATAAGTCTCGAGAACATCGAGAATCGCTTCTACTGAACCGTGAACGTCGCCTTTGATTATAACGCTAACACGAGCAGTACCATTGTCGGTTTCTGTGATTTCTTTAGAACGGATACCAGAGCGCTTTCGAAACCAACCCGCCAAGCGACGGGCATCACGTTCAGCTCGGTATTTAGCCAAATGTTCTTCCTCTTTCTTACGTATCTCCTCTAAAGAAAGCTCGGCTTTCTCTTTTTGCGCCTCCTGCTGGCGCCAGCGCAAAACCGAGCTAGCCTTTTTCTGTAGCAAAGATAGTTAGTTTTGTAAATGCATGCCATACATTTTAAGTCCTTACTTCGGATTCTACTTCTATAATTATATCGCCAGCTAAGGGTAATTCGCGCCAACCGAGAATTTCTACGGGCGTACCAGGTTCTGCTTGATCCAAAGGTTTACCGTTATGATCAAATAGGCCACGGACTCTCGCATGAGCAAGACCACTTACCAGCACAGCTCCTTTACGTAGAGTGCCCCGTTTTACTATGGCCGTTGATAGCTTGCTTAAGACAACACCAATTCAGATATTTAACTACATTTTAGAGACAATGAAATTTTTACCCTCTACGTGGGTCAGTTTTAGACTCCACCACTACTCCTTCCACTAAACCAGTATAATCAGCTTTTAAGCCCATCAAAGTTGCCTGAGTGCTAACAGCTTCGGCCAGCAATGGAAGATTAATACCTTTAAGAGCCGATATAGGAACCACTTGCACATCACCGCCATGATCTTCCAGTTCCAAGCCCATTTGCATTAATTCTTGTTTGGTCTTTTCCTAGAAATCAATTTTTTCTTCGACTTAAAACCTATAGGTTTAAAATTTAATAAAAATAACCTACAATGTCCGCTTCGGGTTTATCAATCTTATTAATAGCGACAATAATAGGAACTATAAAAATGGAAACCATTAGGCAAACAATAAATTAACTTGGCAGTTTCTTACCGTTAACATCTTTGGCCAAACTTATTACTTCTTTAGTTTGAGCCATCACACCGTCTTCGGCTGCTATTACTAAAACTATTATGTCTGTCGCTACCGCACCGCGAGCCCTCATGGAGCTGAATGCTGCATGTCCGGGTGTATCGAGAAAAGTCACCTTTTCTCCGCTTTCCAAATCGACCGTAAAAGCTCCAATATGTTGTGTTATACCACCAGCCTCACCTGAAGCTACATTGGCACCTCTCAAAGAGTCCAATAAAGTAGTTTTACCATGATCTACGTGACCCATCACCGTTACTACAGGTGCTCGCGGTTTTAAAAGGTCAGGAGGGGCTGGCGGCCTAGGTGTCACATCGCGATCAATACTTTCATCTTCATTTGCATTATCTGAAGGGGCGCCAACTACGCGTATTCGACCGCCTAGCCTTTTAACAATTTCCTGTATAATTTTCAAATCATCTAATTGAGCAGTGGATTCTAAATTTTCGATACCCTTGACAAACAACATGGCTTCTTGAATATCATCTAACAAATAGTAGAGAAATTAATATAAGATCACATAATACTAAATTGAAGCATATTATCCACCTAAGGAACGTTTTGCTGAAGTCGATAAATCTTGCACGGTCATGTGACGCCAAACATCCACTAAGCCACCGTCCAAGTTTACAACGTTTTTCTTCTTTGGAGAATATTCTATCATTCGCGGAGATTTCTATTAGGAGTTTAATAAAAATTTTACATTCAAAAATTTCAAGAATATCCAACGGCTTCTGATACCCTTTCCTCGGCAGTCTTACGCCTTTTCCAGTGCACTTCGCAAGTGAAGAGAGTACGAGTTTTACTTATGCATGCTATATTTTTGTAGATATGAGGCTTCCTGGCGCAACAAGTCTTTAAGTGGGATCTAGAAAAAAGTACATAATATAGTTATAATTGAAATAATTTGCGTTGATAACTGGTTCGGCTAAAATTAAATTGCAAATTCGAAGTATGTTTACAAAAAGTAAGGTGTTAACCGGCTTGCAATCTCGAAATAATCAACGATTTTACTTTTGATTTTGAAGTAATTTTACTTTTCATAAAAATTTCTAAATATTCCATAAATATATTAAATAAGTTTACATCTATTTTATAATCTTGTGGAAATTTTCTTTCACTTCTTACCGAAAAATTGTTGTAAACATTCTTTTTTTTACGTAAAATATGCACAAATAAATGCTGCTTTTTCTTATGTTAATCATGCACATGGTTGTAAGAAAACATATGTTGGATTACAGAGTGCTATGGGAGTTAATATATTTTAATTTTAATATATTTTACTCAACATACTAAATTTACCATCTGCTAAAATAAAAAGCAAGCAATTTCTCAAAAAAAATATCAAAGACAATTTAGAAACATTTCTGCATCGTCTATGAACAGAGAGCTTTACTAATAAAGCAAAAATATAACTTTGTGTTGTCTTTGAATGAATTCAGTTTCGAGCGCGTGTTATTGACAATTAGCGTTTTTGCTCAACGGATTATGAAAGAAGAAATATTAAAATAAAATATATTGAATTTAACCAAAAATAGTACAGTGTTAAATGAAAACTTTTGCAGGAACCTTTTAAATGTAATATGATTTCTCGCGTAGCCGAACTCTGTTTTTCTGTTATTTTTGTGTTGATTTATAAAAAAACTATTGTAGTACAGAAAAGTAGATTTGAGAAAATCGAAAAAATCTTTTCTTTTTATATCTGAAAATACTTTTTAAGAATATATTGCCATTTACATATTTGAAAATTGCAAGAATGAACGTGTCCTTATATACAATTTGTAAAAACAAAAATTTTTCAAAAATATATTTCGACTTAGATATTTGAAAATTGGGAGAATGAACGTGTCCCTATATACAATATCTAAAAAAAATTCACCGTGAATAAGACGCTAAGAAGAAAGAAAAACAACTTTAAAGAATGTAATTAATTAACATTGAAGAATATTAAAAAATGTTTGCCTTTACATTAAAACACTTGCTAAAAGAATATGTCATCTTAGGTGTTCAAAAATTGCCAGAACAAGCATGAAAGCTGTGAAAATGTCCGGTTATGTGAGTGTTGTGTTTAAAATAAAATTCGCTATGAGTACAGCTAACAAAAGTAATAAGTAAAATTACTTTAGAGAAGGGATTTATTGTTGGAAATTAAGAGAGAACGAACGAACGATCAATTATAAATATTAGTGAAAAAATGATATTGGATTGATAAAAGGAGAATAAGACTAAGAAAAATGCAATACTTCTGCTTAGATTTACATGAAATGTCATCGCGTATAACTCGCGGAACAAAATGTGGCCTCTGAGTAAGTTTTCTTAACAAGAGCAAAACTCTCCAAACTCTGGATACTGAAAAAGTAACAAAGAAAGCTCAATATCTGGTGCTGTTAGCTACTAATGATTTTTAATTTCAAATGAACATAACTGAATTATTGCAGATACAACAATACTGTGTTATTACTGATAAAATAGAGATTAAAATCTATCAACTGCTTTTATGAATAACACCCATTTTTAATAGAGGGCACCGGTGAACTAAAGCCATCCTCTCCTGTGTCTTAACATGTAGCTGAAAAATGTTATCGAATAATGTTATATCGAAAAGTACCGACTTACATGCGTTCACTGCATTTGACTTATCTATGCACATTTAGCGATTACACAAACCATCGGGCAATTGAGACAATTTAAGTGTTGGAAACTGTCAAGACCACTACGAAAAATGTTAAGAAAATACATGATGAGTTAGTACTCGTGACTTTGGCTAGTTGTGATGTGAAATAATTGTGTGCGGGTGCGGGTACTTGCTATACTTTTGCTGAGAAGAATGTACAAAACAAGAAATTTGAAATAATTTATTCTTTTTTTTTTTTTGAATAAATAAAAACTTTTACCTAAAAAAGACGGAAGAATGTATTGCGAAATCCAAAAAAGTTGTGCATTCTGTGATTATGTCATGTATGTTATATATACAATACTATTCTACGCACTTGTGATTATTTTTTATTAGACAAAAAACATTTTTCCTTTTCCTAGGAAACCTAAAATTGAAAATCATGAAATTTTAAAGAATATCTTAAAGATAGAAATCGGATGCGTTTTATTAGCAATGAAATTGAAAAAACTTTCTCTTGCTCAATTCCCAAACATGTAGTGTATTGTGTAGACAAAAAAGTAATGAGCTCTCAGAAAGGCACTTTTTATGTACACATCATTTTTACCCAATACTTTATAAGAAGTGACGTTAGAGAAAAAACTTGGTGTTGATCTTTTCCCTTAGGCTTACTATTTTTTAGCCTAAGTGTTATTAAAATTTTTGTAATTAAAGTTTTTCTTTTAAAAAATCTTATATCTTCCTCTGCACAGTATGTTCGCTTGTATTCGTGTCTGCTTGCTTGCCTATGTAAGGGGGGAGTAAATGAATATTTTTATTCTCTCTTAACTTTTCTTGTTTGCACTTCTTG
The DNA here is from genome assembly GCA_000688715.1 of Glossina pallidipes. Classification (NCBI taxonomy): domain Eukaryota; kingdom Metazoa; phylum Arthropoda; class Insecta; order Diptera; family Glossinidae; genus Glossina; species Glossina pallidipes. Next base: position 18,990 of record KK499940.1, on the reverse strand, counting down.
GAACAACAATTCAAATGAAATGTATTTGTGCGTGTTTATGTTGATATCTTTAAGAAAGCTCTCACTCTGCGTAAGTATGCGTCTACTGATACTTTCCTGGCAAAAGTTTACAATTTACAACTCGTAAAATGTAATTAGGATACACCTCCATAAGTTAGACTAACGCCTGCTCTTGCTGCTACTGTTTCTGCACCAAACCTTACTTTTCATTTTGATGCTACTTTTGCATCTATATATACATATATACATATACATATATATATATATATATATACACATATATACACATATATACACACACACATATATATATATATATATATATATATATATATATATATATATATATATATACCATATTATATAATATATATGCACGTAGTCAGTCGTAGCGGGTAATGGTCTCAATTGTGTTTTAATGCAATTTGATTTTAGCAAATGCGGCACAAAATTTGCACTTTTCAACTAAGAGTTCTTAACGAAAATTTAGTTTCGTGTTTCTTTCAATCTTTCCTTCCTTTGCACGCCTTGATATTAGTAATAAAAAAAAGAAAAGAAAAAACGAAATGTTTTTGGTTTTATAAAACGATAAATCTGTTTATAAAGTAAAACCCTAACGAAAGAGCGAGAGGGCATTACAGCACACCACACCAATACTCTACCGCTGCTAGGCATCGTACACTACCATATCTTCATTATCGTCATCATTACGATGAGTAAAGCAACAGCGATAATATAGACGCACACCAAGTAGACAAACAGAGATACACACACTGTACCGATGCATTTACTATCCATAGCTTGTGCCGAAGATGAAGAGGGTAACTGCGTGGAATTATAAAGCAAGCATTACAGATTTACACATAAAAAGCACGTATTAGCTGGCAATGTGCTTTACACTATCAGAGCATTTTTTTGATGTGTAAGCCAAGAGGAAGTAAGCAAAACGAAGTGAAGCAAAAGTCGCTCTAATAGTCATCATAATCATCATCGTCATCATCGTCATTATCGTTTTTACGTTAATAAAATATTGTATATACATACAATACATCCGCAAAGGAATACACACAAACACAAGCACATATACACACAAACGCAGCACATATTCATTTACACACAGGCACAGCTACACTTAAAAGACTTTACTGCGAGGCGGAGCAAAGTGTAAACAAACATGGCCGAAAATGTTTGTTACTCATAATCGAGATACAAATACATTTACACTTATGCTGTGTGAGATGCCTTGAAACCATATGTATGTACATACGTACAAGTTTTTAGCCACTCTTACGAACTGATAACGCACTGTAACCAATGCATCATGTAAATCATATAACATTTGATTGTAAAATTTATTTTCATCATAATTATTAACATTCCAACCAATACAATCTAACCAAGTCGACCGTATGCAATCAGCACATTGCTCTGTCCAGTTATTATTAAAATAAAATGCGTTATGAGTGCTCAGGTGTGTGCATGTCCATATACATGTGCGTATATATATATAGTTTACATATATTCATCTACGACTATCTATAAATAAAAATTTCTGTGTGTCAGCTTAATTCAGAAAGCTTTGCATGAAAAACAAGTATTTTATTTTTAATTAAAAATTACTGCAAATAAAAATTAAATTTTTCTCTTCTCGATAACGCTTGCTTAGAGGAATTTTTAGGTTTTAATTATTTCGTCGTGTTTGAAAGTATATACAGATTAATATATATTTGTTCATGTTTTGTTCTTTGCAAAGATTTGTATAGTCCACGCTGGACAAAGACGGTTGGCTTTGTAGGTTTGTTGAAAATTTAATTGTCGTTAAGTTCAAGGGACGTGTTGACGGGTTGATGTTGAGCTAAAGTCGGACGTTAACGCAGTGCTTATAGGGAAGGGCGTTTTTTTTTTTTCTTTTTGTAAACATACTAATGGAATATGTCGTCAGAGTTATGAAAGTTGCTGCCTTGTGATTGTTTTCTTGGGCTTGAAAAGATTTTCATCTCCGATCTTTTATGCTTGTTGCTAATCCATGGCGCGGAATCCAGAATATTTGGAAAATTCAGAGATTACTGCAGAGTGTCTTCATTTCTTGTATGATTTGTACGCAGAATGAAAAATCCTTAATTCATTCATTCAAAGGCAATCGATAAACTCTTTTTCAGGTGCGGCTCTAATGTTGTCTATTGTCTATCTTGGTATTGAGTGTAAGTAGGGACGAATTTTTGGACAACACTTTCTTCTACATATTTACCGGGATATTTTTATCGCTCACCTAAATTGTCACGATGGGAGTGCTAATAAAAAAATTGGATGCTTTTACAGGCAGAAAAATCTGTAATCTCCTAATGCTGGTATAAGTTGGATGTTCGCGGTATGATTAGAATTGTTATCGGAAAATATTTGGTAGTATCTATGTTGAATTTCGTACATGTTATAGCCTACACCGTCCATTTATAATGTGACTACATATACTAAATTTGTGCGGATGCAACACGTAGAAGAAGGGTTCAAGATGGACTTGCCTTTTATTATAATGATCGATTCAGACCGCTTCCCTTTCTGAATTGCCTTGTCTGTCTGTCTGTGCGCCTGTCCCTCTGGTCGCTGTCCATGTATTTTTGTGTTTAACCTACAATTCGCATTTTCTACGATATTTTGACATATTTTAGCTCAAAGGAAGTGGATTGAATCAGTCGTTATGTAAACGTTCAATACATAATCGCATTTTGTTATATAAGGGTTTTAATGAAAGCACGGCGACAATATTTAATTCTTATTTAATTTTCATGGTGAAAATTGTTCCATTGGAGTAATTTGGCCAAATCATTACCGAACTTTAGTCATGTTGGTCTCGTAGTTCTCTTGAGAACTAATTCTTTAAGCGGAATCAAGTAATTTTTATTACGAAAATGAATAAAGAATTGTATTAGGCGAAATGGTGTAGGGTGTATAAAGGCTGATTTTGTCCAACTGTCATGTTTTTACTGGTTTCAAACGATCACTCTATACCCTCTTTTAGGTCGCTTATCTCCTTTACTATCTTCTAGGTTTTGCCGTCGGATTTATTGATCTCGTATATACGTGTTACTATGATTTTCACTTTTTATGAGAGTGAAAATATTTTAAAATTCAATATTCAGATAGGTTGAGCCTGAGTTCTATGCGTTACATATAAAGGTTTTGGAAAAAAATGAAATTATGCCATACTATAAAATTGTGTAGGCAGGGTCAATTGTGCCCATTTTACCCACTACAGTATCGTCCAATGCTTTACAGATTTATCCGCTGCAGTTCAAGAGTAATGAGTAAAATGTCAACTTGTTGTTCCTTTTGGGAAACTGAGGTGAACTCAATTTACGTAGTACTCCATTTTCGAGACGAACCTGCTCGCAAGAAGTTGTTATATTTCTGCCAAATTTGAAGTCGATAGCTGCACGGACGGACCGACGGACATGCTTAAGCGGGCATTCTTAAATCGGTTACGAATTTGATTCTTATCAAGAGTGTATACACATACTTTGCGGGGTCTTTGAAGCTGCCCTCAGGGCGTTGCAAATGTTTTTCCAAAGAATGAATATACTCCTCATTAAGGGAAACGGGATTCTCCCATTATGGCATTGCTTTTCGAACTGAGTTAACGGTCCTGATATGCGCAATTACCTGACGCCGAATCCATTTAAACCCATCCTCTTACGGGTGCTTAGGCTAGCAGCAGATATCTGATTTCTTTTTTTTTTAATGCTGGACAGAATTCAAACTCCATTCTTTTCGAATTTTTGCTTAATTATCCATTTGGGAATTTAGCTTCGCGAAAACTTAAGGTCTTGTGTAGAGCTTAAATGGCTTTGTCGCTTGCCCCCCTTCTTTCCCCTTTCCCATTTCCCCTCCCGTTATCAGGGCTTTCACTAAGTGCGTAGCTAATAAGGCTAGTCTATCTATACTAAGCACAAAATTCAACCTCGCACTCGGATTCGCTATTAAAAATAGCTTCTCATGTAATACCGAGGAACTTAGTGGCAACAATGTGCCATCCATTGCCGATTTTCCTTCTTTAAAGAAATTGCGATCGAAATACAATGCAGTTAGTTCCAACAATGACCTTTTATACGCCTTTAAAACCCATAAACGTTCGCATACAGAAACAGTGTGATATCGACTGTCAAGCGATTCCTTTCAATGCAGATGCTAAAATTTTCGACCTTGAAAATAGATTCTTAAGCCCAATTTTGTAATGAAAATAATTTCAATTAACATACAAAAAAAAAAAAAAAAAATGGGTAAATATTTCTAATTTCTCACTTCACATTCTCCAACCAATACAAATACACATCTGTACGAACATGTTTATATTAATTATTTGTAAATTTATTTGATTTTGACACTTGGAGGAAAAACTTTGAAATGTGTTAAAACACTTAAACGAAAGGAAAACTACTCTGACGTAACCATCTGTGTGTATGCAAATGAGACGAAACGTGAACGTGAAAAATCTTGTAAAAATTTATCATAATTTATTTCAAGCAAATAACAGCATACACCCAAACACTTCCTAATATAAGTGATAGCAAATGATGTTCCGATGCTTAACCTTTCGAACACCCATTCTACAGAAGAGATTTCACTATACTATGCCATCACGTACTTTCTTTATTAAAAGTTTTCGAGTATAGTTATTGAGTATGTATGTACCTCGAGAGAAGTATTTTTTTTGTTTTGTTTTTTTCCTTCTAAAGCATATGCTTACATGGACAAGTGCATGTCTATTAACAATTATGGGAAAATGTGGTGAAGCATGTTAGACGAAAACATTTTTTTAATTGCTAGAGAAAGTTGGTCAATAATTTATATTTACAGTATAGTAGATGGGCCGACATGCACTTATGCAGGAAATTTGGTAAAAAGTATTTGGAATGGAATGTTACAAGATATCAATCATTATTCTTCATTATATGTTATACGAAAAAAACTCAAAATAACTATTTGCCCACGACTCTGATGTGGTGATAGGTCTTTGAATAGCTGGAAACATGAACTGAAATAATAAGGAGGATAACTTGTAAGGTCCTGTGTGTGCGAACTTGCTATTTTTCGGAGTTACTTCCGAGTTTCGCCTGCGAAGCTGTTAAAGATGTTGGAAAAGGCCGACGCTATTGATTAATTCATTAAGAAAATGTGCCTGTGAGCGACTCAAAACGCATGGAGGAGTCCGTGAAATGATTGAAAATATAGTTGACATGGTACTGCGAGGGTAATGTCAATACAAAAGCGGCCTTAGCAAACTATCTCTTAAGGCCGAAGAATACAAACAAGTTGATGCCAGAAGCTTCCGTGTAAAGCAATGCTGACCATTAGCTTTCGGAAGGGCTTTTTGGCTTTTTGTGAGGGAATTGTTTCCCCATAATCCTATTGATATGATAGACGGGGCACTGTCTTCTGTGGAAATGATTCCGATCGCCTTCTTGCTTCTTTCGAAACTAAAACGATTAGCTTACATGAAGCGATTTGACATTGACAGTATTGACATACTGCTTGGCTTCTAGTGAAACCTAAGTGGAACCTATTACATTAAAGCAAATCGTATAAAACTTAATAACTAATGTTTAATTAAGAAATGAATTTTATTTTCAATATGTAGATGATAATAGGTAGGCAATATTTAGACAGGCTTGTAATGAAAAGTCACAGGACTAGCCGACACTACCTTACAGAAAATGGATTGTACAAAAGTTTGCTACAAGGTGTTGGCATTCAATAATTTTCAATCACTATCGTGCTGCAGTTCAACCAATGCTTTGCTATTTAGAGTAGTATGAACTACGCTACTTGGACTTAAATGTAGGTAATGAATGGGACGGAATTTCTGCCCGTTTTGACTAAACATTGCTTTCTAGTAAAAACAAGTATTCTGCACGTCTTAGAGGCACACAAGATCATTTCAGTCCAACAATCATCGAAAGTCACAGATAGACCCAGGGAACATTTAAATGAGATTTTGATTCTAGTAAGAAATACTAATTCAGTAAAAACAGAGCAAATCGACGGGATCTGAAAGGATTTCCAAATGTTCAAAAAAAAAAAAAAAAAAAAAAAAAAACGCAGAAAGGCATTCCACTATACCTGTAAATGTCACAAAGTATATATTTCTGGATCAGCTGCAATCGAACGAAGGTATTTAAAAATTTTCTACAGATTGTTAAGTTTTCTCCAATTTTGTCCACTGTTCTTTTCTTGTGTTGATATTCAAGACAAACTATGGATAAGTAGAAGAGAAGCATTAATGGAATTGACGAATCTCTCACGATACCTACTAATATACTATCACATATAGTCGTCGACAACAAGTACAGACCTAAATACAGTCATGAAATATTTTTTGGAAAAGATCTTACATGGAATCGATCGATTACTTTGAGAAAGGTAGGCGCGTGTAAGGGAGAACTATATCCTACAAGTGGAAGGATGGAATGGTATGATTGAGACATGACAGTACACGACTCGTACAACAATAAAAGACTGTTGCCCAGATTTCGTCTCCAAGAGAGACCTACTAACTAACAAGAGAAAAAACTTTAGAACTCACACTTATATCGAACATGACATCTAGACGTCCAAAGCAAAGAAACTTGTGATCGACTGCGGCCAAACCATTTACACTCATCGCCTTTATTTAAAAAAAAATTCGAAAGGAATGATAATTCAGTGCTCTATAATATTGGGCGGGTCCCTTTTCACATTTTACGATTAAATGATGATATTTTATAGACGTCCCGTAAGGGCATCGTTGGTAAATAATCGAGCAAAAATGATTTATTAATGTAATGAAAGTTTAATATATTTGTCCCGAAAATTTCGGTTTCATTTGATGTCGTCATCAAGTACTTTGCCATTAGTGAAAAATCACTTGAAATTCATAACCATAAATGGAATTTCCTTTAGTCGTCTCTCGGCCTCTCTTGTCTTTCTGTGTCTTTAAAATACCTTAACATCAGTTTTTCATTATGAAGTTAAAAAAACCCAGCAACGACACCAACAACAGCGCTAACAAAAAAAATCTTAAAAGAGACAGGTAATCATCACATCCTCTCGCTAGCAGAGCAAAATATTTACTTAAGCGGCAAACATCTTATACGGACATTATGCACGTACGCACGCAAAGATATACATGCATGCAGGCATATGTTAAGTAAAATTTACACATTTTAAGATTTACGAGTACATTCATTCAGGTAAAGCATGTACATACTGTCTTTACCGGCCGTTGTTATATGTTTGGCAAGCACTTGGAAAAGGCTCGGCTTATTGTTTACTTACATTAGAGCCAACATTTGTCGGTCGATTATTAAATTTCAGCAAACGTATGTTGAACCTTCATTTGTTTTTACATATATACATACATGTATATTTGTGCGTCGCATTTGGAAATGGAAATTAAAAGAAATGTTATTTTAGCAGCGCGTTTTAAATAAATTGGTAATTTTCACCTGTAAACATTGATCAAGTCATGAAAGTCACAAAAAAAAGGGATTTTTTCCTTTTTCTCTTTCTTTTTTTTTGCTTTTCAAATTTAAAAAAAAAAAACATAAACGCGGTAAAACACACCTCTTACCAGACCACACAGACGTTTGTTTTCTTAATGATTTGAATATTTTCGTTTACATTCAACAACAATTTGGGGAAACCGTTCAAAGGATTTGTTAATGTGAACATGAGGCTATACTATGTAGATTGTAGTCATTGGACGGAAGGACATGTGGAATAGTTAATTCTATATGTCAAAACAATAATATCACCTTTACGTTGTAGTGTACGAAATAAAAAATTTTTAAGGTCCGGATTTTTCGAATCAGTTATAAAAAAAGATCTGACATGGACTTTTTTTTTGAGGACAAGTCGGTATGAAAAGTATGTAAAGCTCTTTTTTCCTTGTTCTGGTCACGCTGACTAGTCAAACGATTCAAGTCTGTACATCTCCTTTTTGAATTTTCAGCTTATGGCCATGCGCAGTAATGTTATGAATTTTTCCCGGGAAAAAAAATGGAAGCTTGTCTTACCTAAAAAGATGAAAATAAATGTATGCCATTTTTCCAGTATTTTACTGCCGTCTAGTGATATTTGATACGATCATGCATGAAGAGTGGGCATTTTAGTAAGTTGAACAAAAGAATACAAAAGGACAGACGGACATACAAAGTTCAAAATCACTATCTGACTAGATCAGTATGTTGAATCCATGCAAGTCCATCGCAAGTCCTTCTGAGTGTTGTGTACATCCGCACAAACTTAATATACCCTTGTACCGCGCAAGTAGTGTAGGGCATAATGAACAGTTTACAATATTTCTAGTATAAGAGCTACACCAGATATGGCACAAACATGATTCGAAATAAAATACATATACCACCAAGAAGAGTAAAAAGTCAGATCAACAGCAGCCTTAGTGAGTAACTTTTCCCTTTGGACAGACAAAGCCCAGACAAAAACTGAGAACTTATACAGATAGCTTATAAATAAATAATTGATTATGAACTTTTTTTTTTTTGAATTCGTTTATTCCGGAGGACGCTAGTCCTTTAGGAGAATTTTGTAAACTTCCAAAAAAGGGTAGCTGCAGCGATATTCCGGTCGCCTAAGATGAGGCAGGGCCATCTTTTCTTGTTAAAAACTTTCCAAAAGTAATGAACACAACAACTTTAAATGATGACGTAATGATATTTATGAAAGAATAATGACCTCTACTTGTAACCACGGTTCCATTCTTTTTCATACAGCCTTAGCTTCAATAAGCCTGTCAGGTAAACACAAAGTGTATTTGAAGGAGTCTCCTAAAGCCTTTTTCATAATAATTTCATGTAATAAAATTTCTTTCTAAATATATATATGTTTCTAGGCTATGTTCGTGCTATTTTACTTCGTCTAACTTTAATTAAGTTGATCGGTGTTGGGTTTTTTTTTCTCTTTTGCTGATGACGTTATTCATACAAAAGTGCCTACTCGTCCTTCTATTGTTGGCCTCGTTGATTTTTCATAACTAAACTAAACAATTTGCATTTACTCACATATGCTACCAACACTAAACACTTTAATAAATTAGCGATGTTAAATTTTTTTAAAAAAATTTTTATATATTATATTTTTCACTTACACCCCATCTTCAATTTATAATAAGCACTCGTTACTGTGAAATATTTCAAGAGTCCTTTGCTTGTCATCTATGCACGCACATATATATATATATATATATGTATATATCTGCATATCTGTATGTGGGTGTGTGTGCGTGTGCATACAAAAATGTACGTACGGACGCCTAAAGAGTTACAAGTACCAGCCGTAAGCAACGTATAACAACAAGAGCAAATTATAATGATTAATGCAAACTATACAGTTGACGATTGTTTATATTTAGGATATTGTTTGCTCGCAAGCGAGCGAGGATTTTCGAGAGAAACGTTTATTATAACATTTCAGTGGAATTTAAAATTTTTCTCTACAAAACTTTTATTTGAAAGAAGTACTAAACTTGTACAACAACAGGCTAGTTGGGTGAATCAATGGAAAGCCTGTGCCTGCAAATGAAGGCAATGCTTGAAATCGTTTATAACTATGAAGTGCTTTTTGCAACAACAACAACAACAATAACAACAACAAGAGCGACAAGAGTATTATGGACAAAAGGCTTTCTTGCTTTTATAATATTTTCGATATTTTTTTGATATTTTTACTCGTTGTAAGTGTATGTGCGTGCATGCGTGCGAGTGTGTTGTTTAATTTTCACATTTCCGTTCATGTTTAAGGCATCAAGCTCGCAAACAACAAGAATAGCAACAAAAAAGTACCACATTATTGTTTTATTTGATGAACGCTTTTATATATGTCGCGTTGTTTTATTGAATTGTCAACGTCGTCATCATCATCATCATCAACATCATCATGAGCATCAACAACACACACAACGATTGGGCGATGACGACCAAACAATTTATCTGAATGGCACTCGTCGAATGCCTAAAGCCTAAACAATATTTTAACAATAAATTTCAAGTGCAATCGCAACAACAATTGTTATAAAAATCAATCGGTGGTGGCAGGGTGGTGGGTTGTTTCGCTTGCCATTATTGGCAAGTGTAGCAAAATTTTCGAGGGCGAATTGTAACTGTATACCGCACTCTCAACTTAACCGCAATAATATTTGAAAACAGCAACAAAAAATAAAACAACACAATCCGTAGAAAAATAATGTTATAGGACGACGAACTGTTCTTGTCAAGCCTTCGTTTGGAGTGACAAAGTGTTCTTATACACATTGTTTTGATTTTTGCTGCTGTTCTTGTTTGAATTATTCGATGGCATGTGTGTTCGCAATGATTGTTTGCTTAATCTTTGCACAGCCACACAAACAAAGTAATTGTATTTTTATGTTATTTCATTACAATTTTTGTTGTTATTAAAAAAAGAGCTCACCTTTTTGTTACAATTGATTCGGATTATTTCGACCGGGCACGTTTTCACGCGCTCATTTAATTATGTGGTTTATGTTCATTAATAATCGCTTTAGATAAATCGATTACACAAGAGCCTTCAAAGGTAGTTAAGCAGATAGTAAGATCAGTGAAAAATCGGAAAACTAAAATGCTGAGCAATGATAACGAAACAAAGTATCTGAACAGGTTGCGTAAAGATGACTGTGAAAGGATGAACGCAGAAGCAAGTTTAAGCAATGATTCCCAAATTTGAACAGATTTTCTTTGGAATAAAATGAAGTTCAAAGGCCAAAAATAAAGGCGAATAAGTAGTTTTTGAAATTTGCCCAAAATGATACATAGACGCAACACGCAGATTATTATTTTTATTAGCCTCATAGAAGCAGCGATACAGCTGCGCGCATTTTGATCGCGTCATAGTTGTTTTTTTTTTTTATTTTTAATATGACCAATAATTCAGAGGATCATTTCCTGCAGTAACATAGCACAACAAAGTATTTTATTTTATGCGTATGAGAGGGTGACGGTCAGCAAGAAGTAGAGAAAAAAGCTGTATGGAATGGCCGCAGCCTAGTGGAATTGTGCCCAATCGGTTGAGCATTCGCTACAACCACCACTCCTCACAGATATGATCCCGCGAACTCTTACTTGTTATTAGCACTCCTCACAGATATGATCCCGCGAACTCTTACTTGTTATTAGCACTCCTTATTCACTCTGTGTTTAAAGGGAAACATAGCGTATGTGAATTCTGGGGACTCTGAAGAGTCTAAGTCGTCTTGCTGACAAAAAAGAGCACATAACTTAGCGGTACAGTTTCTATAGAGCTTTTTATTTAGAAATACCAGCCTTCTGGCATTTTCGCCAAACATACCGCGCTCCCTGATGACTTTCACCGGTGTTCTCACATCTGTTCCAAAGAGGACTATCAGGTTTCCGGGACTTTTAAGCCAAATATCTTGCGTTTTTTTCTATAAATTCTCATGTCGCCATTTTCGAAAATCATCGCTAATGCTGCGAGTCGCGTCAGTCAGATTAGTTTGAAAGGCATTTCCAGACGTACTTGGCGTAAAATATTATTGCTTATCAAAAGCCTCTATTTAGAGCTGTAAATTTTTTCCCACTACGTTCGCTAATCCCACAGAGTAGCGTCTAACCAATAGGTTACGTGAAAAAGTAATTCGAAGCTTAATTTCCCAACTTTGCCCATGTGAATGTGAGGCAAATATAAACTTAATACGTGATATAAACTTCTAGTCGAAATGTGATGTGGGGGAGTTTTTAACATGCTTATAGAGGGCTAGGGTGCTAAATAATGCGCTTTCTGTCGACAGACACTTGATACCTTATTGTCAGATGTTTTCATTGTGTCCAGCGTGCTCATCTCATTTAATCGACTAGTGCGATCTTCATCTTGGCCTCGTTTAAACTGTGCATCGTATGCTTCAGGATGCAGGAATAAGCATCCTCTCCCATAGCAAAATCTAGTTGGGCTTCGAAGTATTGCAACAAATGTGATTAGTTTTTTTCACTCTGTACAAATGCGCCAAAAGTGTTCGTCCTTAACAGCTTTCGAACAAATATTAAGCGGCTTGAAGTCTTCAAACATCAAGTGTTTTAAGTTAGTTTGCTTTAAGTAACCTTCGTCATGCTTACGGCATATCGGACACTTGGTGACCATCCTCATAGTTCTTCCGAGTACTTTAGTAGTAAATTCATAAAGATTTTGTTAATAAAAGGCGTTTTTCTTAAATGACCAACTCATAGTACCGAAGCGAAAAGCATAACCGTTGCTAATGTAAATAAATATTGTAGAGCAGAGAGTTCCCATCTTTTGTTGCGCTGTACCGAAAGAGAAAAAAAATTTAAGTATGTGAAGAAAAAATCCGAATATAACTAACGAAAGTGTTTATCAAGTCCCTTAGCAAAGCTCTGTTAAGCACTTGAGATTAAGATATGGTTGGATTTCAAAGCCTACTCCGCCTGAACGGCTAAAGAAGTTCAGCCTTGTGTTTTTCAGGACTATTCTTAACAATACCTTGAAATTTGGTATGTTGGCATAAAGGCAAGTACTTATATACATGTACGAATATTTACGTGTATGCAACTACTGACACCAATACATTTTTTCCTCGTTGTTATATGTATTGTTATCTACTATGATTACTACTATGATTACTGTAGTATGTTAAAAAGAGCTTTAAAGAGAAAAATTTGAATTTCTTCAGTTCGTCCATTTATTCCATTCCTTCATTTATAATTTATGCTAGTATGCACTCATGTACAGAGTATAAAACTAGATACTAATTACGATTATTATTTAATTCAATAGGTTATACAATACCATCTAACTATTCCACAAACATGTAAGTTGATAACCTTAGCTTTGTCCACTATAAGGAATGTAGAGGAAAAATGATTGGGTAGTAGTACTACAAACTAAGGTTACAAGGCTTGTGAAGAAATGCACAGTAATCAACAAGTAAAGATATATATGTACATAGCTATGCAGTGATTGATTGAAAATGTTAGATATACAGACACTTTAACGAAGGCTATGGATTTTAGGCAGTAAATCTGGCAAGGAGAATAAGTGATATGCGTCGTTTAAATCTCTACTGAGGGCATTAACGGGACTGGTAAACTCGTAATTATGTCTACGCAAATTAAGCTTAACCAGAGGATAAAGCCTAAGGAGCCTACAAGGAACCTGTAGTCTAATTTGATTCAATTTCGTTTTCCAAGAGTAGGCAAACCGATAAGCAATAGCAATGTGGTGGAAAATGGCGATACGGATCTCACCTAAGAGTTAGTAAAGCAAATAGCAAGAGCTGTGTTTGGACGGAATCGACAACATCAATATATCCACGGAAAGACGGACACCACGCTACTGAAGCACATTGTATGATTGATCTGATAACACTAATGAAAAGCGCCTTGGAAATGTGTGGGTCGAGAGGTATTTCAACATTGATTCACGTGATATACGTGAATATGAGCGCAACCTTTTAGTTAGAATTTCAAATTTGATTACATTTTATTAAGGTTTATGCTTACATAAGCAAGAAAAGTCGTTCGGATGTTGTAGACTTGCAAATCGAATCGCAACTTGATCCTTATTACTTAGCAGAGCTCTGTTAGGGCGTTTACAGAACTCCGTTTAGAGCATTTGATAAATGCCTTTATTAGTTAAATTCGAATTTATCTTCACACTCTTGTTGCTCAAGTGGAAAATTCTGGTCTTAAGTATAAAAAACATCGTTATCCAAACTTGTTTTAATTTGAATATTTCTTAATCACGCTTTTGCCTTTCATCGCGGTTAAGAGTAATCCAATCGGTTCAATGAATTTATATTTCTTTGATCTAACACTTAACTAATTTAGCTCTACTAACGGTAACATCAACAGCACGCTAAAAGTTTTTGATGGACCTAACACTTACAATACGTTGTAACGGCAACAATAACAAAACGTACAAAAACAAAAACATAGAAAATGGCTCAAATGAAATGAAATAGGAGAGGAAAAGAGAGAATTATATATGTATTGCACATAAGTGCAGCGAAATATGCTCCAAATAAAATGCATTAATGTGTGTTACCTTTTCTTTTTTTTTTATACAATCATCGTCAGACCAGTCATCACGCGTCATCGCTACTATCGGGTAGTCGTATAGTTAGTCAAACAGGCCCGCTTACACACATACAGTAACAAGAGTGACTTATATGCGTTTGAGTTCTACAGTTATGTTTACATTTGCCGCACTGATCATAAGGCATACATACATACATATCTAGCTAGCATACTCTATATGTGTATATGTATGAACGTGAAAGTTTCGAGATATATGTATATATATATATAGATAGATATCAGGCAAACACTTGAACAAGCATAGACAAATTCTATTTGCAAACATTTCACTTGATTTGCAAGCAAAGACTCAGACCACCCGTCAAACCGCCCATAATAGAATGAAAAGCATGGAGCAGAATGAAATGAATGAATAAATTGCAAAAAGCTAAAGGGAATGTATTGTTGGCAACACATCAACTTACTTTCACGTTTACATGCATAGAATGCCAGCAACACTTTGTCATGTCAGGCTAAAGCACCCACCCACTGATAGCAAATTCCAGTAACAACAGTAACTGGGTTTATGCCGCTATAGCACACAACGTTGACATTCGTTTGCTTAGCGAGCACTTTGTCAAGGACGCAGGCAAAGAGTTGCTTTTCCCTGATACGAATGTACGTATAGATGTATGTATGCATGTGTATGTGTATGCGCTTTCGTGGGAGTGAGACTGAGACTGAGACTACGACAACACTCTCGACAAATCGAAATTGTGTACTTTAGGAAAATATTGGCACAAGAAATCATTCCTTCCTATTGACATGGTTCGTTCTCATCGTCGTCATTATCGGCATTGGATTGAAGTAATATTTTGGTTTCATGCGGTCTTTTTTTTCTATGTTGCATGCACACACACACACACACCACTTTTTTTCTTGATTCTTTCGTTTCGTTTGTTTATTTCTATTTAATGTTAATATTGTAAAATTGAAACGTTTGTTTTTTCATTATTCTGATTATTCTTATAGTTGCTGTTGTAGTTGTTGCCGTTGTTGTTGCTGTTATTATTATTATTATTGTTATTATTATTATTGTTGTTGTTGTTGTTATTGTTGTTGTTATTGTTGTTGCTATTGTTTCTCACATGTGCTCATTTCATTAAAATGAAATCAGTGAAGCTTTCCGATTTCACCCGTCACGTGAGTCATGTAAACAGTAGCACGCGTTGTGTAAATTGCGTTGCAAACCGTTTTGTTTTTTCAAGTGGCTTTAGTTAATAATGAAAAAATGAACCTGCATTTGTATTTGTATCCGTGCGCATGTGATGTATAAGCGTATAGATGCGTTTAATTTTCTGTTTGGTTTGTATTTGTTATTATCCAGGGATTACTTGGTCGCTTGCATTTGGCTTTTTGTTTATGTTTAATATTCAACGCGATCATCACCAACTAAAATGAAATAAAAATTTGCGATTGTCATATATGTTATATTAAATACTGTAAACCGTTTGCAACCGCTGAAAATAATAGATTGGAATGAAAAAATGTTGTCAACCAGTGCAATTAAAAGAAAAACACCTCGTTTCCTCTCAAGCCTATAGTTTTCAGATTTTTTTTTTTTTTGCAAAATAATGCCTTGAGGATCTTTCTTCCTTAAGAAAAATTTAATTGTTTTTTTTTCTTTGAACTAGAGGAAGAAGCAAGCGTTTAACTCTATGGACATCTTGAAAGTACCTATAGAATTCAATATCAATAAAATATGTAACTCTGTTAACTAGTGGACTGTGTCGATCTCTTTGAAAAATGTGCCTTTAAATTGCGTTGAAAAAATTTACCAATGACGAGCATACTCGTGTAAATAATGTGTGAATGTTGTAATGAATTACAGTACGTGTAACGAGTATACTCGTGTAATAAAAGTGTAATACGAAATTAGGTTGTAATGAAATACAGTACGTGTAACGAGTACACTCGTGTAACTGGTGTGTCTTACGAAATAAGGTTGTAATGAAATACGGTACGCGTAACGAGTGTACTCGTGTAACCAATGTGTAATACGAAATTAGATAGTAATGAAATATCTTGACAAAATGACATATACATCCTCTGAAACACATTATTATGGCAAATACACTTTCGTAATGGTAAAATTTTGTAAGGAAATTCGAAAATGGCGAAGGGATGGACGAGTCACGATATATATATATATTCTTCATAACATAAAACGTTGCACTTGGTTGAAGTGACGAGACTAACCATGTAGCATGTTAAAAAAACAAAGTGGATAGTCTTAGTTGCTAGCGCTCATCCTACTTTTAGGCTTAGAACTTATATTTCTTTGGTCCAAATAAACTAAAGCAGTACAAATTATGACAAAATTCAATTGCTTTGACGTAAAAGATAATTTCACATGTTCTGTTATCGCGATATGCAAGCAACTGAACATCTTGCGAAAAAGTTCGAATCGCTTGGTTCCCTTGGCAATATTTCTGCGGCTCCAATAGAACAAGAAAGCCAAGTAATAGGAAGAGAAAATTGTGATCTTAAAGGAAAAGTTCGGATATGAGAAGAAATTTTCAGCGACTTGATATCTTTACGATCGAGTTCGGATATATGTGTGTAGCTTCTATAGTTGTGTTTATATTTGCTGCACTGATCGGAAGCCATACCCATCTAGCTTGCATATTGTATACGTGTGTATATGAATGTAAAAGTTTCGAGATATTTGCATATCCGTCATATAAATACATATATAAATATATATATATATATATATATATATATGTGTATGGACAGATATCAGGCAAACACTTGAACAAGCATAGATAAATTCTATCTGCAAATATTTCACTTGATTCGCTCACTAAATTAACGCATTTTCAAAGTAAAGTAGAGCTTAACTTGAGAATCATATCGAAAAAGAGAATGAGATGATGTTTAATGCAAAAAACACTTCTCAGCAATAGAGTCTAGAAGCAAACCCGCTAATCAAGCCTTCATATACTGAGCAATTTAGGATCTTTTATTATGTGGACGGGTACTTGTTATGCTTGTTAATATTGGCTATCAATGAAGTCAAACTAAACAACTCCATAACGAACTCGACTTGATTGTGTCAGTCGCCTAACAGGATGACAACAGATAACATAAGGAAAAAAGCCTAATTCCGGACGACTTTAAGAAAAAGCTCAGTGTTTTTACGATATTGTTTAAAGATGAAAAATTTATCATGAACTGTCTGCAGAGCCATGTGAGAGTTTAGTAAACAGCACCAGACGGCATCCAGACGCCACTCTGTCCAAGAAAATTGTGCTTTTCAATGCATTTGTTTGGGCTGGACATATTCCGGACATGGTCAGTTTTTCTCTCTTATTATTCCTTTAAAAGCCATGGGGAGATGGGGAATATATTTAAAAATTCGATGCATTCTCCTTGTAGTTTCATGTGGCATAACGGTGTAGACAAGCTCACAGATTTGTGTAGTGATATTATTTACTTGACGTTTTCTTTCCTCTCAGTTCAAGTGTAATTGTTATAATTTTTGATTTTGTTTTGCTAGAGCAAATAAGTAGACAGACGCAAATGTTTGTTCGTTTATTTTCGTTACTTAACATACAATTAAAAATTTTTGTAAAATATATTCTAACACGACCGTACGTACATACGTACGTACATATTTACAAGGATATGCATAGAAAAATTCATGTCCTAACATATAAAAGACAAGTTGAAGATACGTTTTTTTTGATTTTTTTTTTTTTATATTTTACTGGCCATGTTCGACCTTAACCATGTTTACCATGTAAAGCTTATTTTCGCTTTTGCCTTCATCCGCTTAGATAGATGTAAGAGCAATAAGTGTGAGAGTTTACGTTGCTTACACTCTAAATTACGTGTATGTAGGTAGGATTTCATGATTCTTCTTTTATGTTATGTATAGCATACAGCCGAGCAGGGTGTTCGTGTCGTGCTCCATAGTGTTTATTCGTTCATTTGTTTG
Organism: Glossina pallidipes; assembly: GCA_000688715.1. Taxonomy (NCBI): domain Eukaryota; kingdom Metazoa; phylum Arthropoda; class Insecta; order Diptera; family Glossinidae; genus Glossina; species Glossina pallidipes. The sequence goes on along the minus strand of KK499940.1, from coordinate 936 downwards.
TCTGTTTGAACTTTCTCCAGTTTCGTTTGCATTTGCAAATATTCCTGTGTATGCTTTGCTTTATTATACACACATAGACACAAAAGTACACATTCATCCGTACTCATATATACATATATATATATATATATATATATATATATATAGAGTGATGTACGTACTCTTGTATACAATTTAGTTAAATGACTATAAGACTTTGCACTTACTTGTGCATGGCAAAGAAATATGGACTTCATTCGAAATACAACCCCCGCTGTTAACGTTTATCGCCTCAGCTTGTAAATGTGCAAAAGATGTTTGATGTTGTGATGTTTGTTGTTGTTATTGTTGTTGTTATCGTTGTTTTCTGTGCTCTTCTATATATGTTAGAATTTGACTTTTTCACCAACTCCAACGTACCAGCATAAGCCGGCAATAGTTTTCTTCCTCATGCAAACATGGTGTTGTATTCCACATCCATTTAGTGTGCTTGTGTATATAGGTACAATAAGTGCTATGAATATTAATCAGAAAAAGCTTAGGTGACATTTTTGTTTTTGCTTTTTTTTATATTCATTCCTTTTTGGCAGATTTCTCAACATTTTACGGATCCGCTTTACGGCTAGGCTGCCTGCCACACGGTATGGGAACTCCTTCTTGTTTGTATTTCGACAAAGGTGTGTCGCTACTATAGTACATTGTTGCTGTTATTGTTGTTGTTGTTGTTGTTGTTGTTGTTGTTTTTGTAGCCCTTTAATGTTTACATGAGCAAATTATTTATCGTTGTATTTGCATTAAAAATACATACGAGAAAATAGAAATATATTTACATTTATCAGAACATGAACGATTATTTAATTAAAAAGTGTGGTTTAAAATTTAGCTTAAAAATAAGCAAAAACGTGTTTAATTTGAAGTTACGCTTTAAGGCATGCAGCAAAAAATTGTATACGGATG
>KK499939.1:538005-565629 GCA_000688715.1 Glossina pallidipes | reverse complement strand
TTTGTGCCATTTTTTTTCAATAACACGAAACAATAGGTTACGGCATGTTGTTTAGATCATTCAGTAGTGAATTTTAATGTAGTTCCTTCGGGAGTTTAGTGTTCCCATCCCATACATAATCCCACTGTGGTGTCATATCTGACGAATTTTGAGATGTTAGTTCCCATAGCCCAAAAGCCGGTAATAGTAGAGAAGTAATCTTCTCATGTTATTCGTGAGTAAAAAATAATTCATCTGATGTATAAATACCTCTTGAGCCTACTCATACAAAATAGATATATGAGCCAAAAAAAAATAATTTGAAGATCATAACAAATAAGCAAGCGCCCGACGGTCATTTAACAAAGATACCTCTTTAATTTTGCGAAAGGTCTTTCCTATCGCTACGTCTTAGGGATGAGTACAGAAATCGATCGCATTGACACTACTGCAGATATTGTTGATACTGCCAATGAATACTGAACTTTGTGTGCGCAGATCCAGCCAATCAGCTGGCTTACTCACTACTATTCATTCAGACTTCAACAACACCAAGGATCAATTTCTCATTTAGATGGAATTTTATTTCAAAATAAAACGAATCTAAAATTATGTGCATTGTTGTTACTTGCCGGGCGGCGTAGTTATATATATTACGATGTACGAACATATGAAAATTTGTTGTGTGTCTGAATTTTACAATTGTTTATATTTTGTGAACTTTTGTAGACTAAACATAAATATGTGCGTATTTACGTTGTTCTGTATTGTAATACAAAGTAAATAGAACTTTCCTCCTCTCTGTATAAGAGGGATTATGTGTTGATTCTATAATTCTTAAGAAGGACTAACTTTTTTAGTTGATATGGTTAGAGATGAAGGGGAGGAGTCTGCAAAAAAAAAGTTTTTTTTTTTGTTTGTTGAAAACAGGAAGAGAAGTAAATTTAGGCGACAATTTATAAGGTAGTGATTAATGACACATACAATATACGTCTCCGTGATGTTGACGACGAAGCTTTTTAAAAGAGATACCTTTAACATTAAGATGATCAAAGAAGAATTTTCTTATTAGAAGATTCTAGTCGAATGTCTCAAGTTGTTGCTGCGAAAAAATGTTAGGTTTTCCACTGCAAATATTAGGTCGAGTCATAGGTAACGTCTGATGCAGCCAGCTAGAATGCATTGTTCGTATTTACCCACTATAAGTCACCGAAATAAACTAGTTTTTGTACAGTTAGTATATACATGAGGAGTTAGTTAGTCTTCTGTCAACTGTTTTATTTGGTGCATGTTAAATTAAACTGTTTACTTAAGTTCTGAAATGGAGGGTCAAAAAGTGCGCATTCGAAATGTAATGCTTTGGGAATTTAAATAAGGCAATAGCGCTAAGGCGACCGTTGAAAAAATATGCAGAGTATTCGGTGAAGGACTGATGACTGATCGGGCAGTTAGAAATTGGTTTGTAAAATTGCGTTCCTTAAAAGACGGGTTGTCCTTCCTACTTTAAACAAGAGGTGTAGCCCGTCCCCCATTAAAAATATTCGACTTGATTATAGATGGCAAACTTTTTTTGCATTACCGCACAAAGCTACTGAAAATTATCGAGATAATGCAAAAGATCGTACATTCAGCTCTCAATTTGAGAAATGCTCACGGACAAACTAACTTCACCTTATAGAGTAACCTTAACGACTTGTTTGTACACAGGGAAGCTCATTTTTCTAACAGTGATATTCATGAAAATCTTCCACTGACGAATAAATATGGATAGTGAGCCTTTGCAGCTTAATATCCGGTGATTTGTGATCAAACGAATTCGACAGATTTACCCGATAGGTAGAGTTTTCCACATTGTGAACAGTTATCTGTTAAATCTGTTCTTATTGTTCCGCATGAGTACCCGAATAGCTGATAATCGCGACTACCCAGTCAATGTTCGCGGATTCAAATCCCAGTGCGGTAAAGTTTACGTCTGTCGTGCTCAGGCTAAACACGTAACGCATACCGATTGTCCACATATCCAGCAGTCTGTGACTAATCCTTATCTCCTTCCCTTTGCTCACTTATTTCTGACCGTCGCCGCTTTACGCGAATGACTGATTGACCATATCAAGGAAAAAACTTCTAAAAATCAATAGAAGCTTTTAACAAACTTGTGAGTTAATCTAAAACAACTCTAATCAGACGTCATGTTGAAGACGAATGCTTCTTTGCACAATTAAGTTCGGAAACAATTCGCACTTCATGAGCGTCGGCAATATTTCGCATAAACAATTCTTATTCTATTTTTTTCTTTGAAATAAATTCTTTTTTCGCAAATTTAATGTTTTTTAAATAAGACAACGCTTAGCAGCCGCTCATGATCACATCTATCTTAAATGTCTTTACTTAATTTTAAGCATTTACTTAGTTGAACTAACCACATATCATAACGTCTTACTAGTGCACACGTTTTTGGACTAGCGCCCACTTAATATGATTTACAATACAATTTTGCATGAAGTTATCTTAGCGAAACGAATAGAGGCGTTTAACATCATGACGTGCGTTGCATGATAATTTCAAATGTCTTATTTACTTATGTGTGCTTTTGTTGTTGTTGTTTCTTTTTGGATTTTCTTTTCTTTCCATTTCTTATTTGCATTGTTATGTTACTATTATTATTATTGGTGTTGTTGTTGTTGTTGTTGTTATGGTTTTATTGTGCTTATACCCACCGGTAGAGCTATGTGCGCATTTATATTTGAAATGATTGTCAGGTTTCAGTCTTCATAACGTATTGAAATTATTATTAAACTGTTTGTGCTGCCATAAGAGAGTAACTTTGTTTATTACTTATTTAGTGTAAATATTCAGTTTGATTAAACTAGACTTCACTCTGAGACCTGTTTCTAGATATTGCGAAATAAATGACATTTTCAGTCAAGTTTTATTTCAAACGTTTTTGATCAAGTGCACGGTGGCAGGCAGTTGCATTAAAATCCGCTTACATAATAAAATTCCAATAAAATGAAATAAACTTACGCATCATTATGCACGTAACACAAAGTAAAATGTCAATTGTGTGTAGAATATTTACAAAAGCGATGTGGCATTACCTTACCGCAAACGAACAATGACTGAAAGCTGTCAATGACTAACGCGCTATGGTGGTAAAGACAATTAATTTCGATTTTGAAGATTCTTAAGAAAAAGTAAAAGTCCCCGAATATGATTCATCAAGTTATTCTCCAAATTTTCGATGATCCTTTCCTCACACGTGTCGAGAGGATAGCGAATCGTAGGCATAAAGTCGTTTACCTTAAACTCATACTTGATTAAACGTAACATTTTTGGAAAATAGTCTCGTTGTCAGTTCTATATAAACACAAGTGAATATTTCAACATGTCTGACGTTCGAATGATAGAATGAAATATTTTCTATAATACATGCATCGTAGGTTCTTAACCACACTAGTCAGCCGTATACGTATATGAATACGAGACACCATCATGTCACACACCACCACATGTACCGACTGTTGGTGCATTCTTGAGTTATCAAAGCTAATAAATCTTTCGTCAATACAATCCCTCAAGTATCCTTTTCTGCATATATATATACACATATACCTTTTTTTTCAACAAAGTAAAAGTGATAAGAATGTAAATCAAATAAACAACAATAAAAAATATTCTATATGTCACCAGCAAGAGCAACAATAACGATGTTAACTATAAAGATCACAACAAAATAAAAACCTGTTTAGATAGGAACGTTTTTTTATTTTTAAATCTTTTTTTTTTTTTTTTTTTTTGAAAACAAACAAATTTATCTTTTATGTGTTTGTTGAATCTCCAAAAAAAAAAAAAAAGAAGAAAAAAACAAAGAGAAAAGAAAGAAAATTTCGTATTAATTTTGGGCGTGATCGGTTTTGAAAACATGGCTCAGAGAGAAAAAAACAACACAACTGTAAGAATGAAAGCAAGACAGTTCAACAAGACAGTTGAATATAAATCTTCGTAACATGACACTTTTGGCAATGGAAATAAAATATGGTCTGAGACTTAATATGTCGCACGGTACCAACAACAAACACTATGGTATGTAGCAGCGGCAGCAACTCTCTCCCTATTTCACACTAAAAATATTATTCAAATATGTACTCTTGCCTGCATATCTGCATCTGTTTGTATGTATGTACATATGTATGTATGTATATACATTTGTTCAAAAGTCAAAAGTGTTATTCACCACAAATATTGTATCTTTGTATGTTTTACTTATGCCGTTTATGTCCGTCTGTCTGTCTATCTGTGTCTGGCAAAGTCTTATTAAATGAAAATTAACAATTTGAAGGTTTTTTTATTTTTTTTTTTTTTTGCGAAATTATTTGAGATGTGTCACAAATGTGTCACTTTACCTTACGGCCAAATATATACGGGATTCGCAGACACAACTAAAGCTACTTGCCTGCGTTGTTATTGCTACGGTAATGCTTGCTTAAATCTTTATTTAAACTGGCGTGCGTGTTTGAACCCAAAAAAAAAAAAAAAACAAACTTAAAAATAAATGAAATAAAACTTTTTGCCTATTGAAAGACAGAATTGAATAAGTCGCTTGTACGTGTTACGAAAATCAAAACGAAATCAATTCTTGGAGGACAAATCCGTCTTTAAATGAAAGTTTATATTTTCGCCGTTCGAAAATATGACTTACATTTTGTAGGTTTCTGTGACAATGCCGTATACAAACAACAAAGCGAAAGAAGTGATATCATATAATAGCTTTATACAAGAAAAGACGAGGTTAACTTTACAAATTTTCCACCCAAGACCATCGTTTGAACCCTAATAGTTTCTATTTCGTTTTACACAGGGAGGACAATCTCGGTTGTCTATGATTTCCAGGATCGGTCAACAGGAGATGGTCAACACACTTAAAAACGTTGACTCGTTGTAGCAAAAAACCCAAAAACGTATATATATATATATATATATATATATATGTGTTGAAAAATTATCAAAGAAAGGTTCCAACATTAATCTGCCGACTGTTGTTAAATACATCCAAACGACATCAAATCAAATATAGAGCTTCTCTTAAACATTTATCTTTACATAACAAAGTTTTTTCTATCAAGTATGAATCTCACCTAATAATTCATCTCTCAACATAAAGTTAATTCGAAAAATGTATAGGGATGTCCGGGCGGAGTTCTTTCTCCGCCACGCTGTTTACGGCCTCGAGCCGCCAATGTTTGTCTATTATTCATTTACGGCATCCGTTTCAATCATCACACAGCTCTTTCAAGGTACGTTTCGTTGGTGGCAAAGTCTCTTCTAAACCGTTTTCTACGCCGGTCAATATGGATAGCCGCAAGACACATTTGGGGCATGTTAAGCTTCATTGGTTTAAAAAAAGTAAAAAACTGCAAAGGATATTGCAGACGAGATTTGCACCGCTTATGGGAGTGGTACTACTACTATTAAAACGGTCCGCAATTGGCTTAAGAAATTTAGAGCTGGCAGTTTTGGTTTAAACGGTACGGTTTGGACGACAGTAGCGGCCACTCGGCAACGACGGATACGGCCCTCATCAAGAGTATGCTCACTTCAAATCCGCGATATAGTATACGCGAAATAGCGGATACCACTAACATTCCTAGGACAGCCGTACGAACCCCCAGGATGGGATTTGGCACAAAATAAGGAAAAAACTTATGGGACACTCTAATAGAATTGCATAATTCACCGAAAGTAAGCGTAAATTTGTGTAAATTCAGATTGAGAAAATTAAAAAAACCTCAGCACTGCGTGCGACATGAACTCCTATGCACCTAGAGAGCACAATAATGCCAGAAAGAAAACCTTCGACAATTTTATAACAATTTGTTGTTATGCAGTTATTCGCATACCAATCAACAATCGTTGTTATTGGAATCTTTTCCTCGCTGCCCACTTCTTTGCCGTTTTCTCTTATTTTGACTTAATTAATTTTACAACTCAGGCACTCAAATAATAATCATTTATGTTAACGTTAACGTTGATGCTGTATAACCAAGTGACACCTCATTCTCTGTTTAACATCGTCTCGTACCCTCTCTCATTTGCCTATAACACGGGCAAAAATAATAACAGCAACAACAAGCACAACGTCAACAGCATCGTCTCGGTAAGATGGTGATGGTGCAGGAGCAAAAACTGTGACAACAGCTACAACTGCAATAACAGCAACTACAAGATGATTGTTAGGAACATTCTTGCGCGTGGTAAATCTCTCTGATGAATCTGCATATAAACGCGTATAAAACTGTTAACTAACTCAATTTTGTTGCTGTCAGTTTTTGTTTAGCCGGTTATACGGAGGTCCGCACTATCTGCCGTGTAATCCTTTGGTCACCACATGGTCACATATCATCTTTTCGTATGCTTTGAGTGCCTGCACTGTGTGTGCTTTTAGATATTTTGTTTTTATTCCTTCTTTCTTCTGCATCTTTTTCTTTTTCTTATTCTTTTTTTTTTTCTTAACAGCGTTCCTTTATCTGTTCAAAAATGAGTTTTATTGTAATATGATCAGAGTAGATTTTTCATGAGCAACAACAGACAGCTTTGTTCGCTATATACGCGTATATATATGAATGAGTGAATGAATGAATGAATAGAAAACGATGAAAGTGAGGGCAAGTTACTGATGCTTGAAATCAAGAATCTTTCAAATTTGATTACAAATAACGTTTCTATGTCAGAATTATTCGTATAAAAAAGGTACCGGTTAGATGTTTTCATAGATAATAACAAATCTTATATGAGGAACATTATACGAGAATCCAATAAGTTCAGCAGTAGTTGGCTGAATTATTATCGTTTACGTTCTCAGGTGTAATAATCAATTCGCTTTATACTTATGAAACTCACCACAGGCTTATGTTGAGTTGTTGCATTTAGGTACGTGCGTGCTTACATAGGTATAAAAATGATCGATTATCTTAACAAACAACGTACATTTTAGTTATGTGAGCAAATGTACGATATATGTTGATAAAGAGAGGCAGAGAGTAAAACATTTAGCACTTGCTGCTTAAAATTAAAAAAGCACCACCACCACCACTACTACTACGACTACTACAATAACACACTACTACCTGGTCCGCTTGATTTGCTTTTACAATACAACTCACATACGAATCGTTATGTGATATTTGACTCCTTATGCTCATTATTATTGTTCTCCTCGTCTGCTTTATTGTTGTTGTTATCTTTTTACCATGTTTCTGTGAGTTTTTTACCTGTCAAACATAATTCAAAATGGGAACTTGGCAGAGATATTATACTTTTGTATGAGCATCGTTCTCTAAAAACACGTTTGGAAATTTCATTTCATTTGTTTGGTAGACATTGAGCTAACTTGACGTGCAGTGGGTTTAAAGAGCTTGCTTTTTGTCGCGATCATCATTAATAATGAGAGAGACTGAAGAAATTAAAACGTAAACAAACATTAGTAAGATGGGATCAGCTGTTCGTCTTCATAGAGATCTGTAATGGCTGCTAGTGAACTCATAAATCATTAAAGAAAACAAAAAAGAAGCTTCAAAAAAGTGCGTTTGAAATGAAAATCTTCGACACAAAGCAAAAGACATGTTTGTTAAGCATTTATCATTCAATATATACATCATCGCGTTATACTCGCGTAACCTAGTTTCCAGTTGGCATTAGAGACACAAAAGGAAAAAAAAAATAAGAAGAACTTAACTAAATCTGTGGTCATTTCCGTTGCTTTGATTAATTGAGTAAACAGCGAATGAATTTAAATTTAAAAACGATAAATATTTTAACCGGCGGAAAGGGAAGTATCGCAGTGGAATCATCTAAAATGTTTGCTTTTGTTTTTTTTTTTTATTGGAAAATTTAATGCATTTTTTTAGCAAAAAAAAAAAAAAATTAATTTTTTTATAATTTTTATAAAAATGGTTATATGTGTGCGTGTGTTGAAAAAAAATACATTTTTCTAAATTCCTTTAGTCTTTCAGATTTCTTTTGGCATAAAGAAAACACAAACATTGTGATGAAGACGATGAGAAAAGATGAAGAGAACCTCGAAACAAGAAAAAACAAAAAAAAAATCAACCAAAAATTGGTTTTTGATTTTTTCTTGGCTGCCTATATACGAGCATACAATCAAAGAAACGGAAATCCCACCGCTTATGCAGACTGAGTTCGTTAAACGTCTCAACTTGGCGCGCTTCTGTGTATTGCAAGAAAACAAGTTTACCGCCGGCATTAGTTTCTTCAAAATACCAATGTACGAGCACTGATGATGACGTCGTCGACCGATTTTCGCAGGAAATGAGATCAAAACCCACTCCTTCTTCCCTTCCTCATCTGATGTTGCTGTATTTATAATGCGTGTTATATCCCTGAATATCGTCGTCGTCATCATCGTCACAAAAGTTTCTGTTTCTCCTCGCATTCACTCTGCGTACTTCTCGATGTGCATAAGCCCCGTGCCCAAAATATGAAAAAAAACAAAAGCAAAGAATGTTGGCCAACAAAACATTTTTGGCAGTTAATAAATTTCAAAATAAATTGACTAATTGCATACCTACAGCAAAGAAGCAGAGCAACAAAATGAAAATTATGTGAGAGTTTCGTTTCTCATTTCAAAATTCTCCGAGACTAAGATGTTCCCACTTAAAAAATTAAATTAAAATATATGTACATGTAAATACATGTTCGAAAGAAAACGACGCCTTTATATAGAAGTAAATTTGTAGGTGTTTTGGCTTATTTTCGTTCCTCATGGACTAAAAAATATTGCGCCATCATTTCATTCACCCAATTTCCGATTTAGGACTTACTTAAATAACTCTACCTAGGTTATTAGGCTTAATATATATTGGATTGTTTAAGTAGCACTTTTTTTTTTATCATCTCTCTCTCCCCTATTCACATTCCATGCTTAGCAATCATCAAATTCGCTCATAGAAATCTTTTTTATGTTAAACTTTATATCATGACTTGTTTAAATCTCGTTTGTAATGAAAAAATCAATTAATTGTAGACTGTGTGCGGTAAATGTAGTCTGTAGACTAAAAGTTTTTAAATAAGAAAAACGAGATTTGAATGAGAAAACAGATTTTAATGATAGATGCAATGGATGCAATTGACCTCTCTAGGTAACATTTATAGCAAAGGAATTTTTTCTGCTTAAGAGAAATTGATGTGAAAAAGCTGGGAGTGGTATTGTAGGTATTCATCCGTACATATATTATTAAAATGTATATAATGAAGGCTTTCTTACGTTTAAGTTTTTCCCCCTAAGGTGGCAATGACCTCTAAGTACTTTCGGATTGAAGATATTTCGTCTTACTTGCTATTCGCTCCTAAAGTTCAAAATAAATAATTGCGCGCCTATTAAAGTTCTAAAGGTGGAACCTTTGCCTGCAAGGACCACAGAAGAAAGGACTAGAGTTACTGGAGCTTTGCCCGAAGGTGACAGTAAACTAAACTGTCTTGTGTTAGTATCTTGGATGAAGGTATTGACCTTCATGAAGATCTTTTGCAAAAGACAACAACTCCAATAGTAAGGCACGGCAAGTTTGCCATTTAGTTCCGATTTGTGATAAAAAAGCAATATTATGCTTTGGCAGCCTACATTAACCTGTGCAATAAGCAATATGTCCACGCTCTGGACGTTCGTTAGCTTAAGCAATGTTCATAAATAAAGAGCTGGAAATTTGATGCCCATGAAGATACCTTCGCTTGCATTTGAAATGTATAAGCTTTAGACCCAAATATCCACTCTGTTTGGACCCCGCACATTGTTTACAAATTTGGGAAACAATTGACTGAAGCAAATGTTTCGGAACTATAGCTTAATTTTTATTTAGGGGGCGTGTCTTTTGGCAGATCATTTCAACTCTTAATATACTGTTAATGAAGAAAATATGTTAATGTTGCATTTTAAAATTAAAGGTTGGTCTTGCTCGTTCTATCGATGTGCCTTTTATGATGGGATGAAATCTTCTGAAACCCAAATTTTTTTTCTTAAAGATTCCCTTAAAAAGCAATGGACAAAAACCCAATTTTAAATGATCCAGAAAAGAGATTTGCTGAACCTGATTGTACGGTAGCATAAACAATGTTTTTCAAACCGACATGAAGCCATATCAGCAGAGGCAATATCACTAAACTAACAGTTTGGATTGTTTGGCCGGTAAGGGTGTAAGGCCTACCGATTTGGTACACTAAAAGGTGGCCACTTCCTTTTTCTTTCAATTTCTTCACCCTGGCCATAACTATGCTACAAGAATAGGAAGATATACCCTGAGTGGTTGGTCATATCAACCAAAAAAAAAAGAGAAATTTGGGTGAATATGAAACTCGCCTAGAATACCAGGTATTCAAAAGTCTGCGCACATTGAGTATTTGGTCGAAATTGCTTCTCCTTTTTTCATTAACACCTACTCTCCCAGCTATTGCGATTCTAAAGCTTCTGTTTTTTTACTCCCCTTTAGAAAGTACTCCATCTTAATGCTCACTAGGTTCAGTAAAGGGTATAAAATCAAATAATTCCTTTTCCAAAAAAAAGAAAGTTTATATGCTATATGTTTGGTTAGTACACCGTAAGGCATATTTGAAAGGGCTTCCATCTCATTCTCGTGCCGTATGTTTTTACACCGCTTTTGAATAATAATAGAGTTCCCCTTGATAGAGCGGCGAAGGCGGTTTTTTACTCCATTTGTCCCCTAACAATGTATAAAAGGGAAAATTAGTAATTTATTAATTGATTTTGACCGCCAGACTTGTTTTTTTTTTCTTTTTTGTTTTTTATATTCAAGCTCTCATATGGTCGCTTGTTATGCTTTTACAGTTCTAAAGATACGAAAGTTATGGAAAAAGAGGACTTGAAAAGCAAAATGAAATATGAAGAATACAAGAGCACACAAGCGGACATCATCATACAAGCGGGTTCTTTCACTTTTGGTCACCTTGTGTGTGGTACAATGTTTGATACCGCCAAACATTGTATGTGTATCATGCACACTTATTTACGTGCATATACGAGCAATACACGGTGTCTGTGTATATATGAAGGATATGATACATTTGTACTTTATGTATGTGAATATATGTGTATACAGTATACACGAGTGTAGTGTTTATTGTTGTATACACTTTATGAGCTGTTAAGACCACTTAAAATACAAATAGCTCCCCAGTTAACCATTGCAAAGTGTGTAAAATCAAATGTGTCCGGTTTATTGCTGGTTTTTGTTGTTAGTACTACTGCTGCTTTCGTCAGTCTTGTTGCTGTTGTTGCACCCTTACTGTTGCTATTACACTTTTAAACTGTACCCATTGCTAGTGTTAGTTAAGTGATGTTAATGTTTTAGTTGCTGCAAAAATTTGATCAAAAAATTTTCAAGTGACCAACTCACACACAACTCACATTCTCATACGAGCAAAAATACACAAAGTATATGTTTTTACATTTAAAATTTAATAATTAATTGCAATTGCGACGGTTACGCATGCATGCTATGTACATATACATATATACATATATATATATATANTATATATATATATATAAATTTAATAACTGTTAAAAATGAAGGATTGTTGCTTTTTTTTCATATTAAAATCTCGTCTATTTCTGCGCAAAAATATTTATAATTTATTGACTGCTTTTTAGACTTTAGTTTTTTTGTTCATTTTTTGTCATCCTAAGGGGAATACGCATAAGATCGCATAGTCCTTCATACGTTTATCCTTTAATCGACTTGTGCACTATGGATGTTGCGACTTGTAGTAGCAGCGAGTCACTCATCTGGTAAAAATTGCATGCATATGTTATGTGTTTGCATAGAGAATATTCACACAAATATATAATTGTTTGCATATGTTGATGTTTCATTTGCTCGTTTTTATTGAATTGCTATGTGTTCTTCTTTTTCTTTGCCACCCGGAAGAGAGAAAAGGAAAGAAAGAAAAAGAAAAAAAAATTGTAAACCATTCTGTCGCAACAGTGTAACTGCCATGTATAGAATTTTTGTCGTATTGCAGGTGCTTTTGCTGACTACATCTAACTGTCCGTCTTTTAGTCTGTTTGCTTATATACATACATATATATATATATATGTATATGCTGGTATAATTGTACACGCACACACATATCCATAAGACTGCTGGAGTCCTTTGTCGTAACCGTGTAAACATACATCAACATAGCTTTACTCTATGCTAGTGTCTGTGCGTTTTTTGTTATTATTCGAGTTCAGCTTTGCTATATATACAGACGGTTGAAGTGCTACTTAGTGGTCGTGTCTAACATAACCCTTTATATCTATATGCATGAATATGAATTATGGAAATTATACAATACAACATAGAAAAACAACTTTTCAAAAATTTGTAAAAATAACAATTTCGGTTCTTGTTTTTTTTTTCCTTTTTTTTTTTGTTTTTCTTCTTCACAATTTCTCTTGCTCTTGTCGTCAACCACTCATTTAAACCCATATTTACAAACAGTTATTCAAAAAGCTTTGCTTTTTCTCGACATCACATTAGATTAACCGCATTTAAAGGCTGTATTGGACGTTATTTTGAGGGTAATTTATGAATTAGTTAACATATTTCGAATTGTTTGTTAAACGGGCTGTGCTATTTGGTTATTCGGTACGAGAGGCCTGTTCTACTGACCTTTTTTCTTTTGAAAAAAAAGAAAAAATAAATAAATAAATCATTTCGAAACACCAGGGCAGTCGTGGTATTTATTTCCTTATCAGATAGATAACGTAAATATCATTATGATTCTTTAGCATAAGGGCATTTGCATGGGAAGTGTTCTAGATTTCGTTTTTTTTTTTTAACATGAAAGCATTAATTACTTATAGCGAAACAAAAGGGTAAGAGTATGTGAGCTATTCCGGCCTTAGCCTTATGCAATATGAACGCGTAATTAACAGGATAAATACGATAGCTTTTATTTACCTGAGTTACTTATTTATGACTATAGGTGAAATCATTTAATTGGACTGAGTCATTCCAATCTGGTAGTTTTCTTTCCAATTAATTGAAAAACTTATTTAGATGATTATAATGCATTCATCATCATTCATTATTCATCAAGCAAATGATAATGAAGCATCGAGAGAACGCATTGCTGGTCAGTTTTTGTTTAATGTTTTGAGGCGACACTACAAAGCCATTCAAAAGTTTCCTGGCCAAACAGTCTAAAGTAATAAGTCAAAGCTCAATTCATTTCCATTTATATTTATTCTATTTTCGAAGTAAATGTCCTTAATAGTTGTGCATTACTTCAGGTAAATCATGTCTGTTCTAGTCCAATCTAAACCAAATCTGAAAGTTTGAATATTCAAATAGCAAGGTCTCATGTCATGAAGTTTCTGAACGATCTTCAAAGTTTCTATACTCAATCTTAGCTCTTAGTATTGTAAATGTTGCGATGCCATAAAGAGAATGAAATTATCTCGGTTTCTTGCAATTGCCATCCTTGTATTCTACACAGCTTGTGGTAAAAGGTTATATAGAGCTTGGGCGGATGTATACAACACCCAGAAGGAGTTGAGGCAGGGGCACCTCTTTTTATACCGATCAATTTAGAATCACTTCCAGTATCGATTTAAGCTTAATCACCTGTGTGTCCGTCTTGTATTCTTGCGTTCAATGTACAGATTAGAGTTTTTGAGATATTTTGATAAAACGTGTTGACGTGTTTTAGCCAAAAGCGATGTTAGCCCAGGCCCACTATATCGTTTTTATTTGTCTTAATAGTTTCATTGTCTTAATTTAGGGTATAATGACAGTGTGTAGCTGCCATTTTTCACGTGGAGATAGTCGATCACTCCAAAAAGTTGGATTAGTTTACGTCTTTACTGCAGCGGAAGTTAATCATCCTTAGCCCGATGATAATTTGTTGTTGACTGCCCAAAAATACGGGTATCTTCACGGATCAACTAGCCCTCGTCAGCATGATGTCAAAATTAGAAATGTTCATATAAACGCTGGAAGATCACTGGCTTTCTTGGGGAACTCAGTATGCATTGTGTAACCGCTGCCGGCGTGAGATGTTAAAAAAATGTTTTTGGCATCATTAAACTCCATTACTATCGCTTTGTCGTCAGCCCCAGACGATGATGTAGCAAGCAGGTGGCAATTATTCGGGTTTTACATCGTTATATGTAACACTAACAAAGGAATTATGTTTTGAAATTTGTGAAATTTTTATGCGTGCGCATAAAATATAATTAATTAACAATTTCAACGATAATAAAATCGATTAAAGTGAAAAAACAACCTTCGCTTGTTTCAATAAATGTTGCACACGATCACCCATAAAGCAACCATCATGTTACCACAACAACATTGTTTCAATTCCTGCGCTCTTATCAATTACGACAAGTATGCTTGTTTGTATGCATTATTCAATTAGCGATTTGAATACGAATTTATTAATTGTTACTTCACGGGGGAAACACACTACACGTAAGTGTGTAAAAAATGCCATGAAATTAATAAAAGATTAAACATCTTTAATAATATGAGAAGTACACCTTACTTTAGAAAAGGGAAATAAAACGTTTTAAAAAAATGAAAAAAAAAAAAACGTGTGGTTAAAACTGGAGTAAATGACTGCAATCATCGTTGTGTGGTCACTTGTTCGATGTTTTCTTTTACAAAGAATCGCATGCATGTGTTCTATGTCCAGCTTTGCAGTTTTACATGATTACTGTTTTTTTTTTTTAATTTTTTTTTCAGTTTATCACAAATTCTGTTTTTATTTGTACTAACAAAGGCTGGAAGTGTTGACGAATAAAAAATGAAAAAAAAAAAAAAAAACATAAACATTCTTAAACATGTTCTTTATACATGTCGTGGCAAACAACGACAATAAAAATCAAAGTAAGCTAAACAATGGAACATGCATGCTTGCTTGAGAATGAAAACGGAAGGTGATGACTTAGTACAAACGTTACATAAAATTGTATCGAACTATTTTTTGAATTAAAAAAAAAAACACTTTCAGTTAGATTCATTTCGAGTCCCTTAAGAAAAACTCCCACTTTTCGTTCATTTATTCAATTCATTCATTTATTCATTCATGGCAGTAGATGTTGTTTGGCGTTAATTAATTTTTCTTTAATAATTATGAATAGAATGCTCGGTTTACACCGAACTTTCCATGTTATCTATGGCTTCAGTATTCCGCTGCCGTGACCATAAGGTGTAAAAGGGAATATTTTTCTTTATAAGAAAGAGAGAAAGAATAAAAATTTCAGATAATACTTTGTATTAGAAAAGTGGTTTAGGTAAACAACTAAAAGCAACTAATCGGCCCACATTGACTGATCGAAAAAATATTGAGCTTTCAGATTTTTAAAAAGCGATTTATTATTAATTTAATGCGAAGTGGGTTTTAGAAATAATTGCTAATTAGACTAACTAATGATATCAGGTATTTAAAACAGACGGAACTCCTCTTACGTCAAAATTTCTCGCAATCGCTACCAAACATAAGATAAGCCATCAAATATTGTGGAGCTGTCTGTTCTTTTAGGCGCTAACGAAAAATATATGTTCCTAGAGTTAGATCTTCATCTGCTGGACGTGACGATACTTTGCAAATTTGATTCGATGAGGCCGCATCTTGTTCCTAAGTTTATCTGCGGTCGTAAATTTGGAGCGTACGTTATAAACTTTAACTTTCTATTTCAGATTTGCAGACCATGAAAGAACGAATGATATGTTGAATATGTTGACGGACAGATGCCCTGATTAAATCTGTTCAAAATTCGACTCCACCTTTTGTGATCCATTGGACATGACTTGAGCAAAAATCCAGAGGTTTTCATTTTTGCCCCTTTTTAGAAACGCGAATATATCATAATTCGAAATTTTTAATGAATTATAGCGTTTTTCGTTACGAAAACCCGTCGATATTATATTAAATACAGATCAGATAATTTCTAATAAATGACACGCACACAGCATAACCCACTTAGTGGAGGGTATAACAATTGTCATGTAAAATGTCAACGTTATGCTATCTTGTTAAGCTACTGTTGTTGCTATACAACATTGCGTTTGTTGTTGTTGCTATTATTGTTGTATATGTTGTCTTTAATATGTTGTTAATAGTTACTGAGATTGTAGAACACATTTAAGTATTTATATATGTAAACACATGTAAATATAATCACACACATACCTATATATATATTTGTGTATATATATATGCATGTGTGTGTGTGTTGTCGATATTATATATTTGTGAGTCAATTAAAACTAAAGTTTATGGCGCGGTTGTTCTTTTTCTGTTTTTCTTTTCATATTGAATGAATTACAGTTGGTTTGGCTACGAATACCGATTTGTTGTGTTGCGTTGCGTTCTTTTTTTCACCGGCACAACATTAAAACACTCTTTGCGCACGCTTTTTCGATTCTCCGTCCTCATGTAAACCGATTTATGTGTATACGCGAGTAACGTAAACAGATCAGGTGTCGAACGTTGGTCGTTTGTTGAAATCAATTCGCTTATAATACTTAGTTTTCTCTTCCTCCCGTCTCAACATGCGTAGCGTATAAGAAAAACGCGCACTAGTTTTCAATGCTTTGTGTTTTTTGCAGTAGCAGTTAATTGGTGTGCTCGTATAAAATTGAATACATAATCATATGGTTATGGATTTTTATTTGTTGTATCCACCCTCAGTGGATACAATAGTTTTATCGTTTCTTTTCAAAGATCCAGAAAAAATGTTCATATAGTGTGTAGTGTTCAGGTAGTAGTAGGGTCTTGAAATCATACTATCATGTCTGTCCATTCACTCATCCATTAATTTACTAAATTGGTTACCAGCTTGGCCCTCATTTCATCTACATGTTGGACTATTTTTTTTTTTAATTTTTATCTTAAACTTGTTTTATATACTTTTCGTTAACGTTTACAGATCAAATTCAATAATGAAAATTACGATCGCTTAACCTGGATGGACCATGATTTATAGATCGCAGTTTGCAATTTTCGTTTTCGCTTTTATTTATTTTTTTTTTAACAACTTATCAATTATAATATAGAATGTAAATGAAGGGCTTTGTAAATACCCTTTCTTTTCCTTTACTGTTGTTACCTGATTCGCCGGCATTGAGTGCTTTGCTTTTCGTCTTGCATTCGTTCGCCGAAGCTAAAGTTTACCAGCTGATAACTATTATGAATATAAAATTTTTTGCTTGATTTCATTAGGCAACAATGTGTTAAAGTATTTATTAATTTATAGGCAAATAACTGTAAATAATTTGATAATAAAAAATTAACACAATGTTATTGATAACCTTACAAGACTTAAAGAGTTGAATTCTATTAAGTAACGAAATGTAAGTACCGTACTTGTCGAAACCGTTACGAGATTAATCAGCCGGATATTCCTTGGCCGGTCGGTCGAATGATCTTCCCAAGAAGTAAGAATCCAAACCAGAATGCTTGCTTGAAATCAACGGATTCTTAAAGATGACGAAGTGGATTTCGAAGTAAGTATGCGCGGAACTTTGAACGAACTTTAATCGGTTAGTATGCGATTTCTTTGCGATTCGTTCTAGGGATTTAATAAGAGTATGGATGGAAGGAAAGCTTTTTCTGGGTTGTGAATAAAAGAGATTACGGTTTGAAGTGCGTGTTTGAGAAACCAGGAGTCAGTAAAGAGTGTTTCCCTCCATCCCTATTGCTAATGTGTTGGTAAGGAGAAGGGAAATGCCGCGATATGGAAGGCAACTGAAGGACAGCGTCAAGAAGAATCATAACATAATGACTAGCGAGAATAATTGAAACCTTCTTGGCCGCAGAAGGCAATGCAGAATATTTGAAGCCTTGAAATTTGGTCTTGTCATTATGTTCATTTGCGAATACCGTAATTGTAGGAAACTTTAAAAAATTTCAATTTTTTCTAATGCATCCGTTTCAGCGCAATGTTCACATTGTTTATTGCATTATTTCGTATTCTATCGGCTCGATATTTATATATAAATTTGATTAGCAGGCAGTTCGATAAACTCGATTTAACCATATTTTAATGTAGCGCACAAGACACAATGTATTCTGCTTTTCATTTAGACGTTTAATTGTCTTGATTGAAATTTATAGATGAGAATGAAACTCTCTCCGCACAGAAGAGGGAGAATTCATTTTTAATTTTATTCTAATGCAAAATCTTGTATGAATGAAATCCGTTTCCTTAACGAAATCTGGTCACCTTGTGATATCAAATGTAAAACTAAACATTTATGATGAACAAGAAAAGGAAAGAAAACTGAGAAAAAAAAATGGAATAAGAAAAAAATTATAAAGCAAAAAAAAATCAATCATTTTGCCACACGTACGTGTATCTACAGGCGTTTGTTTGTATCCCATAGCGACTGAAGACTGAAGAAATATCGGTACATATTCTAGTAGCCTCTTAGTATACGAAGCAGGCAGACGTCGTCATTACTCGATAAGTTAAAATAAGTGAAGAACTGAACTAAAGAAATCTTAAGGTATATAAGCTTTGGTCAGATCATCAGTCTTCGTAGAAATTTGCAATAATTTTATGTTATGGTCTTTTAACTCGCAATTCTATTGTAAGAAGCAGCGGTCTTCTTAACTTTCGATAATGTGACGGCGAATAAGAGTCACTAACATTGGGTTCAGTGTAGTTGCTGACTTGTTGTTGTTACATTAATAATACCCTCTCTATCTCTCTCTATACGCTCTATAATAATGATATCCACACTCAATAAGTAGGATACAGTTAAGCCACCCATGTTGACTGGAGGTGTTATAATGAAGAAACAGTTGAGATTTTTATTTTATGTTTTTTCAGAGGCTTTTGGCATCGCATGAATTTGCTTTATTTGTTTTCTTTCATATAATTTTTACAACTTGAAGCTATAATTTGTTATTACTAAGTATTTTTGACTTTTTGTTTATTATTTTTCGTTGTTTTGTTATACAAGGTACTACAACAACTTGTTTTGCTAATGGAGAGAAATTACAAGAAGAGAAACAAACTTAAACTAGACAGAAAAAAATAAGAAGAATAAACGAGTAAAAAAATTCTTACCCATGTCTGTTGATATGCCGCCGTATTGTGTTAAATCAGATCTTATCTTACCTGAAATTGAGAGAATTTTTAAATCAATTTTCATGAATATTAAGGTAGATGTACGTGTATGTATGTGCGCATGGATATGTTGGTTAGTGTTAGAGAGAACGAGATATACTTAATATGTGTTTATCGATTATTTTTCTTCAGTGTTTATCGATTATTACGAAACATAAGCGGGCATTAATGAGTTTTGTATGTTTGATGTAAAGAAGATCCGAAAACTTATATAAATTTGCGATATAGCAAACGTAAGTAGAGGTCGAAGTGTCTGCACTTGCCTTCGGCCAGCTGCCATTGTGGTCAGGTTTGATATTTTCTTTTTGGACTCATTCCGGTTCGTAACAAGTTGTAATTTTTTTTGATTTGGACTTGATCCCCACTTAATGCTTATTTAGTTCGATAAATAAACACAGTTTATCGACATTGATTAGTTATGCTCGTCTGCCAATCTTTCCATTCGTCTGTATAAACATGTCTTCGAATAGTTGTCTAAATGTTCATCTGTCTATCTATAAGTGCGATCTTCAGGCGTTAACTTTTCCTTGAGTGCGGGTTTGCTGCGCCTGACAACCCCTTTGTATACCGTTGATTCCTTTCAGTTTGTCTTCTCGAGTGTTCGCGTCGTGTTGGAGGTATCAAAACAGAAAAATTCTGAATACAAAGCGAAATTACTTCACATTGATGCCTTACCAAAAGCATCTAGAAAACTGATATCTCTGCAAAGCAAAAGTCATGCTAGTGATAGGCTATCACCGTTGCTTTGTCGATACTAGGAAGACTTGCAGATAATGATGGATACTAGGAGGTATGTGAAGACAAAGTTATAGTCTATGTGTGTGACAGAGTCAATCATGTTTTCAACTTCTGAAGCCAGATCGGAACTATATTTGCGTGAAGCCTTTAAACAAAAATTTTTATCAAGCCTCATGACAATAGAGGCATACTATTGAGGGCGCTGTAAGTGCGGTGATGGACGAATATCTTTTGACAAATTAATTTATCTGCCTCTCTTTGATGCTTGCTGGATTTAAAATGTGTTGATGTTCGCATGACCGGTGATGCTATTTCTGGATAACTAACAATAGACTGACACGGAAGAAATTTTGGAAAATTCTAAATTTTCTGTCTCCCATACACTCGCTTGGCATATTCATACAGTAAATTTCACTAATAGCGGCAGACAGAGAGAGAAAGAAATAATTCGAAATGGAGGTAGGAATGGAGATACAGATGGAATAAGGGAGAGGGATAGATTGTAGATATGGAGACAGAGATGGAGATAGAGATAAAGGCACAGATGGAGATAGAGAGAGATATAATTAGAGACACAAGTAGAAGTAGAAGTAGACAAAGAGATATGCGGAGAGAAGATCGAATATAATCCAATTTAAAATGGAAAATCTAAATTATTAAAAACATATTATATATCATCAATCCCCTAACGATCCTTGGAAGGGTGTATCCAAAGGCCTCCACTGTTTGGAAATGAGAGCTTTTATGTACTTTGATTTGAAAAATTAATTTTGAAAATTCCTACAATAAGTAAATCGCCGGCCAACTATATTTAGTAGGGAGTAAAGCGCTTAAGCTGAATGTCGGCAAGCTTTCCTTTGCGTACTATCAATAATGTAAGCGTCGTAAGCGTTCAACATGTTGAAAATGTAAACATTAAAATTTTCCCGACTGCAGAGAGAAAATGAAAAATCTGTTTAAAACATTAGTTGAAGATGAAGCTAAAAGGTAAAAAAGCTTACTTATGCATCGTTGTGCGTACTATATAAGAAGTGAAAAAACACAATATAAAAATATGATTTAATGGCAGCGATAAAACACGTGTGTATGGCGCCTGAATAAACGCAGTTTGCGCAATTTTCATAAAAAACTGTGTGAAGAGATAAAATATTTTATGGAGAGAACAAGATGAAAGTAAACAAAAATTTTATAATTTAACACAAACATAAAAAGCCTGAACAAAAAAAAAAAATAATAAAAATTGGAGAAGAAAATTCTATTCTACACAACGCTAGAGTGTCTTTCAAACTTTTCTATAAGAAGATTAACGCAGACGCTACCTTATGGGAAGGTTGCCTTTTCTTATTGGGTCCATTGGAACTAGTTCATGCTAAATAAGTATGAAGTGAAGATATGAAATGACTGGGCTCATTACTTTTTAGACCAGTTATCATTATTGTAGTGTCAAATTCTCACGGAATTCGTAAATATAGTTTGATATCAGAACGTCGTCATCATCGTCATTATTTTACAGTAAGATGCTGCTGCATGAGCAACGCTTTGGTAAAAAGTGATTAAAACACTTTTAGTTTATTTTAACGAACCATTTCGAGAATTTACCGCAAAATATTGTCATAAATATCATAAGATTGTGTTTACTTTGTTTAATCTGTAACCGCACCGAGATGAATAAATTGCTGTAGCAGCAGGTTGAAATATAGAACATACAACGTGTCAAAGCGCATCCATTAATAACGAAAGGATTCCATAAATTTACCACAGAATAAGGTAAGTTGTTCTACAGAGATATATGATATATCTCTCTTGTTTGCTTAGGTTCTTCCAGTTAGTTTAGTTTATGCACAGGACAAACTTGGCACAAACTCATGTCTCATATTCAAACCTAATACGTGAAAATGATTTACGAGCATATGTGTTGAGTTTCAGCTGTTTATCTCTGATTAGATGGAATACCAATGCGATCTGCTTTTTCTTTTTCTTCTTCTGAAATTCCGCTAATCAACAACAGATGATTCATTGTATTGAGTATTATTATTATCAGTATTGTAGACAAATTCAAGGACTAAAGTCTTAAAGCACTAGCATCTAAGGCTATCGGTTTTAACTACTGGCTGGAATATGTAGTATAATCTTCGATCATTGTTTCAAAACACCAGTTAGCCTAAATAATTTTAAGGTCTCAAATGTCAAGGTATAAGAAGTTGCGGGCATTTCACAGTTTGTTTTGGAACCTAATTCAGTTCGTGACCTTTCATTTGAAATGGTTAGCGAATTATAGTGAGAAAACTTGTCTTCAAGTTAAATTAATATTCATCGCAACTTAGTTGTAAGCTTTTTACCTTTTGCCATTATGCATGACATTAACTATTATCTTTATAAGATAAAGTCTTCAATTAGCAAAGATGTTGTTTATTTTGAATTTTTTGCGAACTTCTGCGAGATTTGCATCTGGTTTATTGTATACGCGTGTAAGCATAAAGTTAACCATTTATGAATTCTTTTTATTGTAACAAATGTAAAGAAGATCACTCGAATGACTAGCACGGATGCGCCAGATAGGAAGCAAATATATTTCGACTAAATACGTAAATATCGACTTGTGTTTCAATCGAAATTGGGGGATTTTCAAAATCTTAAGAGTATTAAAGGGTGTTCAGAATGAGCTCGATATTTAATTTTACTTGATGTGGATTGCAAACCGTTTGACATGGATCTCTATGCAAAGCATTTGTTATTGCAATGAATTGACATGACGCTAATACCAAAATTGTATGGCTTGACATCTGGTCTTTGTTTTATTGATATATTTTAAAGATACGAGCACATTATATCTAGGGGCAATTACTTGGAAGATAGCTATTGACTCTCATACGTTAGTAGAATGCATGAAGCTACGGCATGCTACGGACTTCAGAAAGGCCACTCATACTTTAGACGCTTAATATTTCCTAACAGTTACGTTACGTTTGAACCATGTTGGGGAAAGGCCGAAACAAGTACAATCAAAAGCACAGTTTTTAGCACTTATTACATGTTTTGTATCACAAAAAAAAAAAAAAAAAATGCTATCAACTGAAAATTGAAAAAAAAGTGTTTCATAGAAAACAAAAACAGACCATTTTGCACACCCTTTATCAAGGAATATGTCCCTAAGTTAGAATTAATATGCAAAATTCAATGTATTTTTCTTTCAACAGAAACACATTGAGAAGAAAATTTCTTGATTTCACAAAGAAATTTTCATTAGAACATCAACAGCGTTCTTT
The DNA here is from genome assembly GCA_000688715.1 of Glossina pallidipes. Classification (NCBI taxonomy): domain Eukaryota; kingdom Metazoa; phylum Arthropoda; class Insecta; order Diptera; family Glossinidae; genus Glossina; species Glossina pallidipes. The sequence continues at coordinate 542,489 of KK499939.1, read as the reverse complement.
TTTTGCAGTGAAGAGTTTTGCTTTAGAAAATTATCAGCAACTTATCATTTTGATAGACATTTTGTTTTTAAGGGTTATTAGTTGCTTGCTGTTGTCTTATCGCTTATAAAAACAGAAAAAAAAAAAAAGAAATAAAAAATTAAAAAATACAAGAAGTGAAGAACGCCAATATCTTTCAAAAGTTTCGCTCTCATTTAAACGATATCCGTATGTAGGGTAAGTGTTTTGGCCTACCAATACACATGTATGCGTACATTGAAATATGCACATACACACATTATCATCTACAGCTCAACATTAAGCATATGTAGGCAGCCAGCCGAAAGCAACGTAATCAACAATGTGTTGTTGTTTATTATAAAACAACAAATCATCATTGCCACTTGTGAGCGCCTTAACACCGAGTCTTAGTTGGTTTCTGTTTCATCTTATATTCTCTATATTGTCGGTGTTATAGCTATCAATACATTAAGTATGATAAATTTATTCTTCGTCTTGTAACCAGCGAACACAAATGCATACATAAATAATGGAGATTCTACGTAGAAAGTATTGAGCCAAAACAAATATTACAAGTTAAATGGAATCGACGAAAGAAGCGAACCTATAGAAAGTACAACATTTTCTTCTTTTTTTTTTGTTCATTAAATTCTGGTCACTTAGCATTTACAGTTTTTACAGCGTCTTTTGGACGGAATTTTACTTAACATCTTCTAATATCGTTGCAAATTTCGAAAGAGTCGTGGATTTAGAATATCATCTCTTAAGGATATGAAATGTTTGTTATTCGACAGATCACGTTTTTCAAAAGAAATGAAACAAGAAAACTAACAAAACTTACATTTCTCTCTCGTATGAGATTTGTGTGACTGCTACCTATCTAAATAAAAGTAAAATATGAATATTGATCTTGATCTTAATAATGATTTATTTATTATTAATAATTCATTATGCATTATGCATAGGTATATATATGCATAGGTATGTATATATACATATACGTATATATGGGACAAGAGCAAGACATTTGCTAAAAGATTGCCGTTGAAAATTTATTATATATATATATAAATATGTGGTAGAGACAATTTTAGAAAAGTGTTTTCGTTACTCCTTAAGATAATATCATTAAGTCACAATGCTCTGGGTAGTCAAGTACGTTCATCTTTCTTAAAGCTTAAGCTTTTTTATTCAATTTAAGGTTTTTCTGTCCCTTTTTATGAATTTTTCATGTATGTATGTATATCTAAAATGACGAGATGAAAATAAGACAATATTTAAATTTACAACAAAAATCTTTACAGTAAAGCACGGACATATTTTCCAAGATTCCGTCGATTAATTATGCGAAATTATATCTCTCGAGTGAAAGTGAAAGTATAATACCTATCGATGGGCAATAATACTTAGTAAAAGGCCTTAAAAACTTTTATCACAACCTACTAGATAAGAAACGCGGCTACCAAGTTGCCGTATCTAGTTCAGTTTCCGGAGCGCAAGACCATGCTTTAATTAAAATCGGCGTTTGGTCGTAGCTATAATGGTCGCTCGGTAAAGGTACAACATTAACCATAAATGATCGCAAGACTAATCTTGTGACGACTCATTCCTCTCGCTACAAGTGTTCCTACTAACTGATCATCATCGCGTTTATACATATGCAGATAGTATCTTGGTAGTAACTGGTCGTATTAAAAAAAAAAAATAAATCGGAGAAATTCCTACTTTTAGACAGACAATGTCTTTTTAAAATCTCCCACTGCGTTTTTTCATAAACCAATGGTTGATGTTTGCATTTGTCGTTCAGTTCTTAGTTCCCGGGAAGAGCTGCCACGATCGCAAAACTCTACCAAACTACCAGAAGGGGAGCTTGTATTACCTAGTAAAGACTATTCGGAAAGTTTCATTTCTAGGTTCTTTCTCTTCTTGTCTTCTTTCAGAGCATTTGTTACCCTTTCTACACGTAATTTAATTAATTTATAAAGAAGGCGTAAAAGCTGGTTGCAATAAAAAACAATATAAATATTGGAGATACAACACATTTAGTATTTGATAGAAAACAAAAACATTCAAACATTTGACTGTCGAGTCTAACTCATAAGAGTTGGCATAACAAATACGATGTTAACACAAAGCACAAAAGTATTCAGCTTTGGTTGAGAAAATATTCTTTTTCCTTCATATGGAAGCTTGACATGTCTCAATATGGAACGGAAATTGTAACCTTGCCGTTCCTGTAAAGAATATCGACGTACGAATGCGACTCTTACTCGACTGACTTTTTTCCACCTCTGATAAAAAACATTGCCTGTCGTAAAAAAATAGTTTTTCCTTTAAATTTCAAAATCTCGTATCAGGGACGTAATATTAAATTGAATTCTGTCACTTCTTAGTACAATAAGTATCTTCTAAGGAATCCACACACAATTAGCGCCGTTCGCGTCCCTCATAGCAGCTTTACGTAGAGCAGTTCATAAGATTAATTTTTATTTTATGTGCCTTTAATCACATCCATCAAATCTTTAAAAGTATTATTTGCATTTCTGTTGCTCTATTTGTTACCTAAACCAACAAGCTATGATAACAACTAGTTCATCGTTTTATTTTTCGTTACTTCCCCCATAGTCTTATAACTTAAAACAAACTTTGCATAGTTTACACTGTTATTGTTCGCAATCACTGTTGCTGGGGTTTACACTCACGTTGTTCACATTACTACCATTTCTATTGGTTTGTCGTCCAGCACCGACCGACCCTTTAAACTTACTCTTGAACAAAGTCATTAAGGAAACATTAAATTGACACTAATGTGCCCTAATTGAGTAAAAGGACTTTAATATTATTATTATTCGGTAGTTGTTCTCCTTTCTTTCGCTCAATTCAAAGTTTCACTTATTTTGTGGAAAATATTTAAGACTCAATTAAATGAATTTATACATGAAACAGTCATCACTAATGAGCCATAGCATCGAGAGTGTTGCCATTGCTAGACTCTTTTTATATGGAATTTCTTTCAAAATATAAAATTTTCTTTAATAGAAAAAATTTACAATCAAATAAATCTCATCCACCACGAAGGGGTTATTTTGATCTCTTACATATTATAGAAAAATATTGCACGTTCATCTTGTGTGTGTATATATATATATATGTGTGTGTGTGGGTGTGTGACGGCCTAAATATTGGCTTTATGGTATAATAGGTTAAAGTAGAAGCCACCAACGCAGCAGGAATCACATAAGCTAGCGCTAACATCTCCATTGTGGCAAGAAATTATTAGTCAAGGGGTCGGAGTCCAATTACTCAATGTCTTGAAGGAAGAGATAACATATATCAAATCACCTTATAAAGTTCTCCCAGGAAAGCCCACACGACTGGCCACCAGTTAAGCCTTATTGTTAAGCAGACTGATCAATTCTATTTTTGTTGGCACTTAGTAGCTTCTGCGGTTGCACTTCTCAAAAAAGCCTATCCGAGTAGTCGCCAAATACGCGTTATCGTTAAGCAGGCCGGCCAATGCCATCTTTGTTCCCACTTGGCAGCTTCTGCGTAAATGTTTGTAAGTTTTCGTTTAAATCTTTCATAAATATTCCACACCCCCTGCACCTTGCCTTCACTTCAACAGTACGATAATTTGTTCGAGATTTTCTTGCAAATATTTCTAGTTGACCTTACAAAACCGATCTGTTGGCCATCTCTGATCTAAAAACCATCAATGAGAGTGAACTTAAACTTAATTCGTGCCTTAACCGTACGATTCATAATTTAGTCTTTAATTTTACTTTTAGTTTGCGTAAGGTGAGAACGAAAACCATCACCTACCACGGCTATTACTAAGAGGTTTTACGGCACAACAGGTTTCTTGTCTTGCCTTTATCTTTTGTCCAAAACTGGCATCGAAAATTATTTATTTCAAATAAAAATTTTAAAAATCTTCTACCTGATGAAAACCTAGACAATGACATTAGTGACGCAACGCTAATATGTATACCATGTCGATGACATGAAGACGTAGAATGAAATTTTACAAGAAAGAAAAAAATTCAAAGATTTTCTTATGAAAATTATGAATATTTCGGTTCGTGCAAAAATATGAGAAAAATAATTTTCAAGGTCATCTATTGAATAAAAAAAAAGAGAAGAAAAACGAAATATAATTATAACACGTTTCTATGTCTTATTTCTTGTCTTTTTTCTTTTTCGTTTTTTTGTATAGATTTTTGTTTTTTTTTTTTTTTTTTTTTTTTGGTTAATGGTAAAAACATAATTTTGTTTAACATTTATTACGTGTTAAAAAAAAAAAAAAAAAAAAAAAGATTTCTTCAAGGGCAATAAATCTCTAACATAACTTGAAACATATGCAAAAAAAAGCAAAATTTTGGAAAATTTATGTCGAAACTTAACGATAATGACTTAAAAGCCTTCAGGACATGATTTAAGGCCACCAAGAACAAATTTAACAAATATAGGCAAGCGGCTGCATA